>PVIH01019460.1:0-35301 GCA_004025045.1 Sigmodon hispidus | reverse complement strand
GATGTGCAGAATATATGCACCTACAAAATTTTGCTAGCAACTCTCCAATGATAGTAACAAGGTTAAGGCTAAAAGGTGATCAGATAAGGGGCGCAAAATAGGGTAAAGGTAGCTCATGCACGCTCAGGGCTTGTTCCCATTGCACGAGGTTGAGTGCCCTAGCCCGATTCCCCTGGGCAGGTTGTTGGGCAGAATGCACGGCACAGGCCTGACACGGGCCTGGAAGGCAAGTTGCTTGCAAAGGGCTGCTGTCGTACCCTGCCCTGCCTGAAAAAAAAGGACAGCCGGACAGGTATGGGTTGTATCCAGTTCTCTAGTAGAACGAGGACTCTTTCCCATGCAGTCTCTCAATCCAAACAGGTAGCAACCTCTGTCTTTGCCTGTCTACAGGAAGCTGGCTCCCCTCTTAATATATAAAGAAGGGGGAGATGTAGGGAGCTGGGAGCCCGGTCAAGCAGGCAAGACAGTGCCGGTTTCCGGTACCAAGGCGCGGCTGAGGCAGATAAACAACGCATCTGCGCATGTCCCCCGGTAAGTTTCCACTCTGTGAGCCAAGCCCTCTGACCCTGCGTCATCTCAGGCGAGAGTTCACAACCAATCAGAAGGGGAGACGTTAGAGGCGAGGGCTTGACAGTATAAAAGCCGGCTCCTGGCAAGGGGTCGGGGTCTTCTTCCCCTTCTTGGAGAAAATAAACTTGCTGCAGAAGGATCCAAACTGTGTACTGCGTTCTTCTTCGCAGGCGAAGACAGGGCGCGGGACAATTCTGATGAGGGATATCTGGATTGTTACCAGTTTTGGTTATTACAGATAAAGCTGCATATAAATACAGTGTACAAATGTCTTTGTGGTATGGTTGAACATCTTTGAGTATATGCCTAAAAGTGATATAACTTATCCTTGTGGTAGACAGTTTTCTGTTTTTCTGAGAAACCACCATTTTGATTTTTAAAGTGTCTGTACAAGTTTGCATACCCACCACCAATGAAGGCATATTATTCTTTCCAGTATGAGCTGTCACCAGTTGCTTTGATCTCAGCATCAAATTTATCTAAGTTATCTGATGGGTAAGGATTTTGAACATTTCTTTAAGTTATTTTTTGCCATTAGAGATTATTCTGTTGAAAATTTCTTGTTTATAACTTTACCCCATGTTAATTGAATTATTTGGTTAATTCATGTCCAGTTTCTTGAGTTCTTTATGTATTTTGAATATCAGCTCACTGTCAGAAATGGGACAAATGAATGCCCATGGTAAGCCAATGCAGTCTGACATCCAGTTGAGGTAGGACCAAGTTCCTCCATTCAATATTCAGGCTGAAGATGTTCCACTGGGGGAATGGGCTCCAAAAAGTCATTTCATGCACTAAGAATAAATTATGATCCCACTGCCAGAAGGACATATATGCTTTTTAATTGTCATCCACATTCAGAAGGCTTACTTCACTCTCATGCAGATTACTCAGCTGTCAATTCAGAGTCAGTGAGTTCCCAAAAACTATGGTAACACAGACCAAGAAAGATAAATATGGTGTGTACTTACTCTTAATTGGAATTTAGACATAATGCAGAGGATAATCAGACTATAATCTACAATCTCTGAAATTCTACGTAACAAGGAGGAACATAAGAGAGATATCCATGGATTCCCATGGTAAGGGGAAATATATAAGGTCTACAGAGTAAATTGGGACCAGAGTAGGGAATGGTGAAGTGGAGGTGGTAAGAAAACATGAGAGAAAATGATGGTTGGTTTTTAGGAGGACCATAAAGGGAGAACAAAAAAATAGATATCTTGAAAAGTGGAGGCACTGTGGTGTTAGAGAGAAACCTGGTACTAGAGAAATACACAAGAACCCACAAAGATGACTTCAGATAAGACTCCAAGCAATGTGGAGAGGGTGCCTAAACTGTACTTCCCCTATAATCAAATTGATGACCTCCATAATTGTCATTATAGTATCTTCATATACTTTTTTTTCTTTCAAATTGTTTCCATGTTAGTTTGCTCTGAAAGATTTTCCTGTGTTAAACCATCCATCCATCTATGAGATGAAGCCCACTTGGTACTGGTAGAAAATCATTTTGATATTGGTCTTGGATTATGTTTGACAACATTTTATTGAGTATTTTTATATCAATTTCATGAAGAAAATTGGTCAGTAATTCTGTCTATTTGTCTATCTATCTATCTATCTATCTATCTATCTATCTATCTATCATCTGTCTATCTATCTATCTCCTCTTTGAGTCATTGTGAGGTTTATGTACCAGAGGGACTATGGCCTCATCAAATAAATTTTGCAATGTTTCTTCTGTTACTATCTGGTGAAATAATTTTAGGAATGCTAGCTATTCTTTGAAAGCCTGAAAGAATTCTGTGCTAAAACCATACGGCTGTAGGCTATTTATTTATTTATTTGTTTGTTTGTTTGCTTATCTATCTATTTATTTATTATAACATATGAGAGACTTTTTTGGTTGTTTTTTTTAAAGTTTATTTACTTATAAAATGAAGGCTTTCGTATCCATGTATCCTCTTGCTCCCCCTTCCTTCCCTCCTCTCAATCCTTCAAAGTCAGCTGTCATCATACTCCTCCCCATACCCTCATCCCCTCTTCAAAAAGGACAAGAAGTCTCAAGATGGGACTCAGCATGACACATCCATTCCAGGCAAGTCTGACTTCCTCCTTCTACTGTCGAGACTGGGTTAGGTGTTCTTCTGAAAGGAATGTGCTCTGAGATGCCAGCACATGTACTGAAACACAGTTTGATCCCACCCTTCGAAGCTCCACGTACTGCCTGTAGAATTAAGTTTCAGACCTGCCTATGGCCGCTTTCCCCAACCACCCTCCCCCCCAAAAAACCCCAAAACCAAAAAAGACTCAGATACCTATATTAATTTCTTGCTATTTGGCCTATATCTTAGACTTATTTCTAACTAGCTCTTCCATCTTAATTCAACACATTTCCTTTCATCTGTCCTGCCAAGTGCCCCACGGCTTACCTATTTCATTACATCTTACTTCATGGGTGGCTGGGTCATCTCTGTCTTAACTCCTCCCTCCTTCTACCTCTGCTCCAATTCCTCTGCCTACTTATACAGTGTCAGCATAGGCCAAAACAGTCCATTCATTTAAATAATGATATTCACAGTCACAGCATACAGAAAGACTTTTCCACATTAACTTCCCATGTCAGTCAATAGCCGCCAAACCTTTGAGGGCCTAGCTCCTTTTCCCTATGGTTTCCAAGTGGCTATTCTTGATCAGTTAGCTCCCCAGAGCTCCAGGCAGCCATCACTATGAAAATTTTCCTTGTAATCACAATCAGCTTGCTCAGAAAAGTCTCTCATATTCCACTCTCAGCTAGATTACAAGCACTGCCCAGTGCTCAAGCATGGATCTTTGTCTCTACCTCGTTGAATATAGGTTCTCTGGTGACACTTAGGGTGGCGATTCATATGATATGGGGAATTTCTGTCTAGGCACCCCAAAACTGTTGGTTGCATACCTAGTCAAAAATATCCTGTGAGTTCTTGAAAGTTTTCCAAGCATCAGGTCTCTTTTCAACCCCATATTTGATTCCTCTATTAATATCTCCAATTTTTTCTCCTTCTTTGTTATTCCTCTCACTCAACCATCTCCTTCTCTTATGATATCTTTCTACCTCTTCTTAGTTTCAAACCATTATGCTCCCAATTAGCTAAGGAGATCTTCTCTATTTTCCCTTATTAGGGGAAAACCTGTATGTCTCTCTTCTGATTCCAAGCTATTCAGGGGTTGTTGTAGCTTGGGTGTTTTTTGCTTTTTGTCTAAAGTCCACTTATGTGTGAGTACATTCCATGCCTAAATTTTGGGCTTTTGATATATTGTTCAGAAGGATGTTCTCCAAATTCATCCATTTGCCTGTAAATTTTAGGATGTAATTTATTTTTTACTGCTGTAGATGTACCACAGTTTGTCAATCCATTCTTCATTTGAGGGGCATCTATGCTATTTCTAGGTTCTTCCTGTTACAAGTAATGCTGCTATGAACATAGTTGAACTAATGCCTTTGGAGTATGAATGTGCATCATCCTGGTATAAGCCCAATAGTGGTATTGCTGGATTCTTGGAAAGATTGATTTCCATATTGCATTCCAGAGTGGCTCTACAAGTTTGCACTCACATCAACAATGGAGGAGTGTTTCCCTTGCTTTGCATCCTTTCCAGCATAGGCTGTCATCTGTGTTTTTGATCTTAGCTATTCTGACAGGTGTAAGGCAGTATCTCAAAATTTTTTGGTTTGCATTTCTCTGACTGCTCATTATGCTGAACAATTTTTTAAGTGCCTTTCAGCTATTTGTAGTTCTGTTGAGAATTCCCTTTTCAGCTCTGGACCCCATTTTTAATGAGCTTATATAGGTTTTGAGGGCTCTAGTTTCTTGAGTTCTCAATATATTTTTGAGATCAATCATCTATGAGTTGTAGAGTTGGTGAAGATCTTTTTCCATTCTGTAGGCTGTTGGTTTGTCTTATTGACTGTGTCCTTTGTCTTACAGAAGATTCTCAGTTTCAGCAGGTTCCACTTATTGATTGTTGTTCTTAGTATCTGTGCTACTAGTGTTCTATGGAAGAAGTGGTCACCTGTGTCAATGCATTGGAGGTCATTTTCACTTTCTTTTCCATCTAGTTCAGGTTAGCAGGGTTTATGTTAAGGTCTTTGATCCACTTGGATTTGAGTTTTGTGCAGGGTGATAGGTTTGGATCTATTTGCATTCTTTTAGATATTACCATCCAGTTATGCCAACACCATTTGTTGAAGACACTTTTTTTCCATTAAATATTTTTGGCTTCTTTGTCAAAAATCACGTGTTTATACATGTGTGTGTATCAAGGGTATGGTTTTTCAATTTGATTTCATTTATCCACAATTCTGTTTCTATGCCAGTACCAGGTTGTTTTTTATTACTTTAGCTCTGCCGTATAGCTTGAAGTCAGGCATAGTGATGACTCCTGAAGTTCTTCTTGCGGAGCAAGATTGTTTTGACAATCTTGAGTTTTGTGTTATTCCATATGAAGTTCAGAAGTGTTCTTTCATGGTCTGTAAAATATTATATTGAAATTTTGATGGGGATTGCATTGAAACTGTAGATTGATTTTGGTAAAATTCTCTTTTATATTGCATTGATTCTCTTTTATATTGTGTTGATCCTACCTCTCAAAGAGTATGGGAGATCTTTCCATTTTTGACATCCTCTTCAATTTCTTTCTTCAGTGATTTGAAGTTTTTGTCAAACAGGTCTGCTACTTTTTTGGTTAGAGTTACTCCAAGATATTTTGTGTTATTTGTAGCTATTATAAAGTATAAATGTTTCGCTTATTTCTTTTTCAACCTTTTATCATTAGTGTATAGGAGGGCTATTGCTTTTTTTTTTTTTTTTTTTTTTTTGGAAATGATCTTGTACCCTGCTACATTGCTGAAGTTGTTTATCAGCTGTAGGTGTTCCCTGGAAGAATTTTGGGGATCACTTATGTATATAATCATATCATCTGCAAATAAAAATAGTTTATCCTTTTCTTTTCTAATTTGTATTTTCTTAATCTTTTCTTGTTCTCCTTGCTTTATCTACTGCTTTGAGCTTTTTCCATTTAGTGTGATGTTGGCTGTCGACTTGCTAATTATCACCTCTATTATATTTAGATATTTTCCCTTTATTTCTGATCTCTCTATAAATTTTATCCTAAAGGAGTGTTAAGTTTTCTCAAAGGCTTTTTCAGCATCTAAGGTGATGATCCTGTCTTTTTTTTCTTTCAGTTTGTTTATATGATTGATGACATTCATAGTTTTTGGTATGTTGAACCATCCATTCCTACATTTCTGTGATGAAGCCTTCTTGATTGTGGTGGATGACATTTTTATATGTTGTTGGATTTTGTTTATCAGAATTTTATTGAGTATTTTTGTGTCAATGTTCATGAGGTAGATCAGACTGTAATTCTCTTTCTTTGTTGCATCTTTGAATGGCTTTGGTATTGTAGCCATATAGAAAGTGTTTGAAAGTGCTCCTTCAGTTTCTACTGTATGTCACAGTTTTAGGAATATTTGTATTAGTCTTTCTTTAAATCTCTAGTAGAATTCTGAAATGAATCCATCTGGTCCTGGACTTTTTTTAGTTGAGAGACTTTTAATAATTTTTGGAGGGGCTCTCTAGGTCTGTTTAGGTCTTAAATCTGATCTTGATTTAATTTTGGTAAGTGGTATATGTTCAGAAATATGTCCATTTCTTCTAGGTTTTCCATTTTAGTATAGATTTTCAAAGCATAACTGATAATTCTCTGAATTTCCTGGGTTGCTATTTTTGTGCCCCTCTTTTCCCTTCAGATTTTGTTAATTTTGATACTACTCTGCTTTATGTTTAGTTTGGATAAGGGTTCATCTATATTATTGACTTTCTCAAAGAACCATCTTTTTGATTCATTGATTCTTTGTATTGTTC
Organism: Sigmodon hispidus; assembly: GCA_004025045.1. Lineage (NCBI taxonomy): Eukaryota > Metazoa > Chordata > Mammalia > Rodentia > Cricetidae > Sigmodon > Sigmodon hispidus. Next base: position 28,822 of record PVIH01019460.1, on the reverse strand, counting down.
TCTTTGTTCCTATTTTATTGATTTCAGACCTCAGTTTGATTATATTTTGCTGTTTACTCATTCTTGGTGAGTTTCTCCTAATTGTTCTAAAGCCTTCAGCTGTGAAGTTAGGTCTCTTGAGTGAGATTTCTTTAGGTATTTTTTACAGGCAACTAGTGCTGTAAATTTTCCTCTTAATACTGCTTTCATTGTGTCCCGTAAGTCTGGGTATGCTGTGATTTCAATTTTCATTATATTCTATGAAGTCTTTTGATTTCTTTTTTAACTTCTTTCTTGACTCATAGACAGTTCAATTGAGAGATGTTTAGTTTCCATGAAGTTGTAGGCTTTCTGTGATTTTTGTTGTTGATCTCTAACTTTAGACCATGGTGATCTGATATGATACAAGGAGTTGTTCCTATGTTTTGCATGTATTGATATTTGCTTTATCATCCAGCATGTGGTTAATTTTAGAGAAAGTGCCATGGGATGCTGAGAAATATATGATCCTTTGTGTTTGGGTGGAAGGTTCTGTATACATCTACTAAGTCAATTTGTGCAATACCATCTGTTAGATCCTTATTTCTTGGTTGAGATTCTGTCTGGTTGACTTGCTCAATGGTGAAAGCAGGGTATTGAAGCTTCCCACTATTAGTGTGTAGGATTTGATGTGAGGTTTAAGCTTTAGTAGTGGTTTAAAAAAAACATAAATGTAGGTGCTCTTGTGTTGGGGGCATAAATATTCAGAATTGAGACTTGATCTTGTTGGATTTTCCCTGAGATGAGTTAAAATCTATTTTGTTAGATATTAGGATGGCTACCCAGCTTACTTCTTAGGACCATCTGATGGAAAGTCAATCTTTTACTTTGATCCAGTATCTGTCTTTAAATTTGAGGTGTGTTTCTTGTATGCAGCAGAAGGATGGCTTTTGATTTTGTATCCATGATTTTAGGGCATGTCTTTTTATAGGTAAATTGAATCCATTGATATTAAGGGATATTAATAACTAATGATTGTTATTTCCTGTTATTTTTGATGGTAGCTTGTGTGTATTTCCTTTCTTTGTATTTTCTTCTGTGAGATTATTGATTTTTTTGTCATTTCATGGGTGTATCTTATTTCATTAGGTTGGAGATTTCCTTCTAATGCTTTCTGTAGGACTGGACTTTTAATGATCGCTTGAGTTTATTTGAAAGACATAGTACAATTTAAATTTATTATCTAATCTTGCTTTCAATTTGGCAAGTTTTATCTATTGAGAAAATTGTCCAGTATAGGTTGGTTAATTATGACCTAATAAATCTCTGAATTTTCTGTTATGTCCCACAATTTTTTAAATGATTTTGTTAATTTGATATTTTACTCGTTGATTTTACTTTTAATAAGAATTTTTATATCCTGTTGATTTTCTGAAATAACCAATTTTTTGTTTTATTGATTCAGTGTATTAGTCCTTGTTTCCATTTTGTTGATTCTAGCCCTCAGTTTAAATATTTTCTGCCTTCTTGGGTATGTTTGTATGTTCTTGTTCTAGAGTTCTCAGGTGTGCTGTTAAGCAGTTATTATAAGACTTCACAAATGCTTTAGGAAGGCAGTAGAGCTATGAACATCCCTTGTAGAGCCATAGTCATTGTGTCTCATAATTTTAGGTATGTAGTATATTCATTTTTATTGAATTCTAAAACGTCTTTAATTTCTTTCTTATTTTTTCTCTTGAACTCATGGTAATTTAGTTGTTCAGTTTTCATGAGTCTTTAGGCTTCATTTTCTTTCTCTAGTTATTGAAAACCAGGTTTAATCCATGGTGCTCTGATAGGATATCAGGGTTATTTCTATATTTTCATGTATCTGTTGACACTTGCTTCGTGATCTGAGTATATGGTCCGTTTTGTAGAAGGTTCCATGAGGAACTGAAAACAATGTAGACTCTTTTATGTTTGTGTGAAACAATCTGTAGATATGCTAAGTCCATTTTATTCATATATGTGTTAGTTCCATTATTTCTCTGTTTCGTTTCTTCCTAGATATCCCATCTGTTATAAGTATGAGGTGCTGAAGTCACTCACTATTAATGGATGAAGTTCAAAGTGTCATTTAAGATTTAGTGATGTTTCTTTTACAAATGTAAGTACCCTTGAATTTGGAGCACAGATGTGAAGAACTGAGATCTTTCGCTAGATTTTTTTTTTTAAATGAGTATGAAATATCTTTCCCCTTCACTTTTGATTAATTATTAGTTTTAAGTCTAGATATATTTTTGGATACTAAGATAGCTTTACAAGGTTACTTGTGGGGTTCTTTTAAGTGTAAAATCTTTTTATCACCCTTTACTCTGAGGTAATGTCTCTCTTTGACTTTGAGGTATATATCTTGTGTGCAGGACAATAATGTATTCTACATTTTTATTCATTCTATTAGCCTGTGGTTTTTATTGGCAAAATGAATCAATTGATATTGGGAGATACTAATGATCAATGGATGTTAATTCCTGTTAATTTACTGTTAATTATTTTTGTGAGTCTTTACCTTCCTTGGATTATCCTAGTGTAAGATTATCCATATATTTTCTGCTGTTTATGGGTGTAGATAACAATCTAGGGTTGTAATTTTCCTTCTAGTACCTTTTGTAGAAATAAATTTGTGAATAAATATTGTTTATATTAGATTTTGTCACAAAATACCATATTTTCTCTCTCTATGGTGATTGAAAATTTTACTGGATGTTAGTCCATATTGTCTGTGATCTCTTAGAGTCTGCAAGACAACTGTTCTGGCCCTACTACTTTTTAGAGTTTACATTGAGAAGTAAGGTATAGTTCCAATAGCAGTGCCTTCATATTTTACCTCTTTTTCTTCTTAGTTTTAATATACTTTCCTGTTATGTATATTTAATGCTTGATTATCATGTGATGTGGGGACTTTTTTCTGATACGATCTATTTTGTTTTCTGTAAGCTTCTTTTACCTGCATAGGCATGTTTTTAAGTTTTCTTCTATGATTTTGTTAAATGTATTTTTGGGTTTTTGAGCTTAGATACTTCTCTTTTTCTATTTTTATTATTCTTAGCTCTTGTCTTTTTATGATTCTCCCCAGGTTTCCAGGATATTATGTGTCAAGAATTTTTTTTAATATCTCATATTCTCTTTAATAGATCAATCTATTTCTTTTATTATGTCTTAAACACATGAGATTCTTTTTTCCATCTCTTGTATTCTGTTGGTGATGCTTCCACTTGTCATTCTTATTTGCTAACTCAGATTATCCATTTTTAGAATTATCTCAATTTGTATTTATTTGTTGTTCCTATCTTTGATTTTCATGTTTTGAATATTTTTTTTTACCTGTTTGCTTTATCTTGGCTTTCTTGACAGTCTTAAGAAATTGATTGATTTCCTTCAATTTTTTTTATTGTTCTTGCCTCAGTTTCTTTAAGAGTATTTTTTTCCTCTTTAAGAATTTGTATCACTGTTATAAGTTTGTTTTAATTTATTTATTTTTTTGTTTCAGCATTGGGATTGTCAGTTCTTCCTATCCTAGGATAAGTGGGCTCTGGCGGTGCCCCATGGCTCTTGTTTGTGTCCTAAAGATTCCGATACTGGTTGTATTTTTATAATGACATTTAGGCATCAATGTTTGATATATTATGTCTATGTCCTAATTCCCAAGTTTGTTTTTATTGTATGGATGTTTTTTCTTTATGTCTCTTTTCTGGTCTTCTAGACATTGTGGTCTAGATTTCTGTTGAAAAATATAAGCTCTGATGTAATAAAAAGACTTTGTCCAAGTCAAAGGCAAAGGGTTCTTACTGGTGTGGTTTTTCTCACTAGTTTGGTGTTCATTTGAGCAGTGGGTGTCCACTTAGTTAAGGGCAGAGCACCAGAAAGATTCTTAAAGAATAGTATTTTTCATCTTTTTATTTTACTATTATAATTTTATGTTGTTTGTTATAATATGTTTTATTGTATTTATATGATTAAAATACAATGTGTTTAAATGTGAACAAATAGCATTATATGAGTTTTACAATCAGTAATGGCAAAGCATATTGATTTTCTCCTATTTTTTCATTCAGCTGGAAAGTTGCCATGAATTCAAATTATCTTAAGAAGTATAGTCAGAAGAAAAACCAGAAGAGAAGGATATTGAAAACGAATCCACAACATACCTTAACTTATGGGACACAATGAAAGCAGTGTTAAGAGAAAAATTCATAGCACTAGATGGCTATATAAAAAACCAAGAGAGATCTCAAGCAAGAGACATAACTTCACAGCTGAAGGCTTTAGAACAATTACATGCAAGCTCACCAAAAAGGAGTAGGTGGCAAGAAATAATCAAACTTATGGCTGAAATCAATACAAAAGAAACAAGTAGAACAATACAAACAATCAATAAATCAAAAAATTGGTTTTTTGAGAAAGTCAACAAGAAAGACAAACCTCTATTTAAAGTAACAAAATGACACACACACACAGAGTATCCAAAGTAACAAAATCACAAATGAAAAGGAAGACATAAAAACAGACACCTATGAATTCCAGACAATTTTCAGGTCATTCTTTGAAAATCTATACTAAAATGGAAAACCTAAAAGAAATGGACAACTTTCTGGACAAGTACCAATTATCAAGATTAAACCAAGAACATATTAAAGACCTAAACAGAACAATAACACCAAGGGAAATTGAAGCTGTTATTAAAAGTCTCCAAAAAAAAATCCCAGGACAAGATGATTTTACTGCAGAATTCTACCAGACATTCAAAGAATAAATAATACCAATACTCAACAAACTGTTCCATATAGTGGAAACTGAAGGAACAGGAACCCTTCCAAATTCTTTTTTGAGGCCACAATCACCCTGATATCCAAGCCACTCAAATATGTAACTAAGAAAAAGAACTATAGACCAATCTCTCTCATGAACACTGATGAAAAATATTCAACAAAATTCTGGAAAACCAATTGCAAAAACATAAAAAAAGTCATCTACCATGCTCCAGTAGGCTTCCTATGGAAAACTATAAAATATCATTCATCATATAAACAAATGGAAGGCAAAAAACCCCACAGGATCATCTACTTAGATGCTGAAAAAGTCTTTGAAAAAGTCCAAGACCCCATTATGATAAAAGTTTGGAGAGATCAGTAATACAGTTAAAATTCCCAAGTATAATAAGGTGATTTACAAGAAGCCAATCACCAACATCAAACAAAATGAAGAGACACTCAAAGCAGTAGTACTACAATCAGGAACTATACAAGGCTATGCCCTCCCCCTTATCTATTCAATACAGTTCTTAAAGTTTTAGCTGAATCAATAAGAGAACAAAAGAAAACAAAGTGGATACAAATTGAAAAAAAGAACAACAACAAAAATGTGAAACTATTTCAATTTGCAGATGATATGATTGTGTACATAAAAGACACTCAAAGGGAACTTCTACAGGTGATAAATAACTTTAACAATGTAGCAGGATACAAGACTAACTCAAAAATATCAGTAACCCTCCTTTATACTAAAGATAAAAGAGCTGAAAAAGAAATAAGGGAAATATAACCCTTTATAATAGCTACATATAGCATTAAATACCTCAGTGTAACTATAGCCAAAGAAATAACAAATCTGTTTGACAAATACTAAATCACTGAAAAAAGAAATTGAAAAAGATATCAGAAAATGAAAAGATCTTTCATGCTCCTGGATAGGCAGCATCAATTTGTTAACAATGGCAATTTAACCAAAGATTCTCAATTTACAGATTCAATGCAATTCCCATCAAAATCCCAACACAATTTTTTTCAGACCTTGAAAGAAAAATACTAAATTTTATTTGGAATAACAGGAAATCAGTATTTCCAAAATAATTTTACTCCACAAAAGAACCTCAGAAGGCATAACCATCCCTGACTTCAAATTATGCTATACAGCTACAGTATTAAAACAACCAGGTACTGTCATAAAAATAGCATTGTGGATCAATGAAAGTGAATTGAAGGACCCAACATTAACTCACACACCTATGAACACTTGACTTTTGATAAAGAGTTAAAAAATATTCAATGGAAAAAAGATAGTATCTTCAACAATTATGTTGGCATAAGTGGATGGCAGTATGTAGAAAATGTAAAGAGATCCAAGCTTATCACGCTTCCCAAAACTCAAATCCAAGTGGATTAAAGACCTCAGCATCAAACCAGCTATGCTGAATTTAATAGAAAATACAATGGGAAATAGCCTCCAACGCATTGGCACAGGTGGCCACTTCTTAAATATAACACCAGTAGCACAGACATAAGATAAACAATCAATAAGTGGATCCTATTGAAACTGAGAAGCTTCTGTAAAGCCAAGGACACAGTCAATAAGATAAAATGACAGCCTACAGAATGGGAAAAGATTTTCACTAAGCCTACCAGTGACAGAGGACTGATCTCTAAAATATATAGAGAACTCATGAAACTAGAGCCCCAAATTCTAAATAACACAAACAAAAAATGAGGTTCAAATCTAAAAAGGGAATTCTCAGCACAAGAGTTACAAATGGCTAAAAGGCACTTGAAAAAATGCTCAACATATTTTGTCATGAGAGAAATGCAAACCAAAGCAACCTTGAGATACCACTTTATACCTGTCAGAATGACTAAGATCAAAGGCACAGATAACATCCTATGCTGGAGAAGATGTGGAGCAAGGGGAACATGCCTCTGTTGTTGGTGAAAATGTAAACTTGTTCAGCCACTCTGGGATGCAGTATATCCGTTTCTCAGAAAACTGGGAAACACTCTTCCCAATGATCCAGCAATGCCACTATTGGGCATGTACCTTAAAGATGTACATTTACACCCCCAAAGCACTAGCTCAACTATGTTCACAGCAGAATTATTCATAATTGTGGTGGAATGTTCTCTGTATGCTGTAATCAAAGGACTGGTTTGTCCTATGTAGAGCATTGTTGAAGTAGGTGGAGAATCAGAGGACAGACAGGTAGAGTTATTCAGTTACCATTCAACCCCGGAGAAGAACATACATGTAAGAAAAACAGTTGAGCCATGAACCAAGCCACATGGCAGACAGATTAATGGAAATGGGTTGAATAAAGATGAAAGAGCTAGCTAGTAATGTGCTTGAGACATGGGCCAAACAGTATAAAGTTAATATAAGCATGTGATTCATTTCTTTGTGGGATAAAAGCCACTGCGGACCAGGTTCCAAACCTCCAGGCCCAAAAGGACCCAGGAAACCTTCTACAACAGATGATGTCCCAACGTGGGCCAAACACCTGCATAAAGGCTAAGAAAGTTTAAAAATCTTAAAGAGCATTCAGGATCACTGAAACAGAGCCAAAAGCAGCCTTCTGAATTGTGCATCTGAATTGATTTATGGTACATAGACAGTGTGGTGTTCAGGCAGGAATTTAAAAATGGTGCTTCTGTGGCACACAGCTTAAACTCATATGTTTCACAGAAGGCTTGGCATAAGTGTGATTGATTTAAGGTTTCTGCTTATATTGAACAGAAAGGAAACAGTTAAAAATGGTTTTCCTGGTAGCAACATTTCCTGAGTCCGCTCTGTTTGCTGGCAGTGAGAGAGATGCATCAGGCACCTCTGCCATATTGAAAAGCCACCAAAAGGGGCGGAGTCAGCAATTAAAGTGATACCGACATTTTAAAAGCTCTTTGGATTAGAAAATGATTAAGAATTCTCAATAAAACAGACTTAGACTCACAAAACCTCTAAATGGGGTACAATGTATGTAAAATATGAATAGGCTTCAGAGAGAGAGAGAGAAAGGGTAAAGAAAGCCCTTTAAGAAAGAGAAATAGGAATAAAGATAAAAAGGCCATGTAAAGATGGCAGAAAAACAGAGAGTTTTGATTATGTTTATTGTGTTTTCTTTTAATTTAACTTTTAATGAGCTAACGGCAGAAAGATAGTTGATTGCTAAGGCTGCTAAATTGGACAAACATATATAATTTAAAAATATCTTGATTTTGAAATCTGTTTGTAAGAATATGTTGCTTGGGGAAAAAAAGTTTCTGCTTTTGTCTCCACAGAAGATCAAAACCTGAGGATTGCTTCTAGGCAAATATGGTATCATTTGCCAAGGCCACCTGAACATTCTCAGCTTCCAAGAAGCCAGTTGAGGTGATCCAGCTTTAAGACCCCATGAGTTCAACAACATCCTTTGACAGCATGAAATAATAAAAGAAAGAAAGCTACTTCCAATTTCCTCAAAATATTACTTATTAATGTTTGTTTTCATTACAAATGGTTAATGGTCATAGTCAATCTCTTAAAAAAGAAAAGAAGAGGGGGGAGGATATGATATAGGAATAATTAGAAAAGATAAGTGGATTTTGGTTTATTGATATAAACTTAAGGTCAATTTTGTTATGCTGTATGTATTTTTCTACTGTTGATTAAGGTATGATGCTGATGTAGCTCATTTAAAATTGTAATGTATAATTGAGAAATGCAGATTAATAATCATCTATGATAACCAAACTTATAGTCATGTTAGTTAGGTTTTTGTAGGTATACAAAGATATATTTCAATTAGATAGGTAGTCTTCAAACACTTCAAAGATATGCAGAATATGGCATTTATAATATTTTAAGAACTTAGACTTTTCTGGACAGTGAGACAGGTCTGCTCCTGGCAGCACCTATGTATTTCAGGAAAATGATGGGCATTGAAGAAACTTCATGTGGAATTTATTTTGTGGCAACAGTTAGCCACTGGACAAGAAACTATTCTGGTATTGACTGCTTGATAGTATGCTATATAAACTGGACATGCAGGTTCCATAGGAAAGTGACCTCTGAATGTTGGCAGAATAGGCAGAGGTAGACCTTCAGGTTCCTGCTTTGCAGAAAAAAAATTGCCAGGCATTCTTCTGGACACAAGGAGACGTGAATGATGGACTGTCAGATTTCCTGCACCACTGAAAGGTATGCCAGAGACTTTGGACCTTTAGGCTGAAGATGATGCCCCAATGTTACAAAGGAACATTGGGTGACTGTCCAGGAAGACAGGTGTCATCTCTGTCATTTTCTAGACTTTGGAAGTTGCTTGCACTTCCTGTTTATTTGCAGAATAATATATCCTTCTGTGGTCTTTGATGTGATTGAAGGTTTAATAATTATAGGTACAGTTCTTTTTAGTTTACTCACAAGGATAAAGTAGATAATAGAATATTTTCTCTATGTTTGTCAATTACAAATAGACTAGATATCGTAACTCTAATTTTTGATTGATAACTGTTCTGTTGTATGTAATTTTGCTATATGGAAATTGAAACCTTCCTTTTTGATTAGACAGAAAAGAGGAAGTGTGGTGGAATGTTCTCTGTATGCTGTAAATAAAGGACTGGTTTGGTCTACGTAGAGCACCATAGAAGTGGGTGGAGAATCAGAGGATAGGCAGGTAGGAGAAGGGTGGAGTTAGTCAGTTACCATTCGACCCTGGAGAAAAACAGACATGTAAGGAACACAGGTGAGCCGTGGGCCAAGAGACGTGGCAGACAGATTAATGGAAATGGGTTGAATTAAAATGAAAGAGTTAGCTAGTAATGTGCTCGAGACATGGGCCAAACAGTATAAAGTTAATATAAGCATGTGATTCATTTCTTTGGGGGATAAAAGCCACTGCAGACCAGGTTCCAAACCTCCGGGCCCAAAAGGGCCCAGGAAACCTTCTACAACACATAATAGAAACAACCTGGATGTTCCTCAACTGAAGAATTGATTAACAAACTGTGGTACATTTACACAATGGAGTACTACTCAGCAGTAAGAAAAAATGATATACTAAATTTCGTAAGAAAATGGATGGATTTGGAGCATATCCTATGGAGTGAGGTTTCACAAACCCAGAAGGATTAGCAGTTTATGTACTCACTCATTAGTGGACATTAAGCAAAAACTTTTTTTTTTCATTGAAAAATGATGGTTAAATACAGACACACACAAACACACACACACACACACACACACACTCGCAGGCACAAAACAAAACAAAACTGTAGAAGGGTTGCTTAGCAGAAATTTGTGGTTGCCATAGTGCATCTGTGGGCATTAGCAGTGATCTACTCTGCTTTCTTTATCTGTAGATGAGCCTAATCTGGCTTGAGGGGTTTTGGTTTTATTTTTATTTTTTGTATTTCATGTATTTCAGAGAAAAGAGTTTTATTATTGTATTGTTTTTTATCTATTCTGAATGTTTTGCTTTTTTACATAGTTTGATATTGATTTTCAAAAAACAAGAAAAAATTAAATAAAAAGAAATCATTGAAAAATGTTAGAAATGTTACTTTAGCTCTTTAGGGCAGTATAAATTGCAGATATTTCATAGATATTTAGATATTACAGATAGAGATCTGGACAGCATCATGTCAAGGTGTGAGATGCTATTGTGCTGTGTCACTTTTGCTTGATAACTGTTCAGTTTAAAATAAATGTTTGAAAATAATAAACTTTATTTTGATAAGAAAACAAAGTAAATATATTATATTCAATAACCCAGGCAATCTTTAAAGAAGTGTAAATGTGTTATCTAAACAGATGGGAAAATTTGCTCATTGACTCCCAGTTTATTTAAAGAAAAGACCTTAACTCAGACAGATAATCTCTTAAGTGATATCTTGTTTTAAAAGTTGCCTATTTTAATTATTATGTGGGAGTACTATGCTTGCCTTTATGCATGTGTTCTCTCTCTCTCCCCCCCTCCCCCCATGTGTGTGTGTGTGTGTGTGTGTGTGTGTGTGTGTGTGTGTGTGTGTGTGTTTGTGTGTGTGGTACAAACAGAAATGAAAAATGGATGCCTTGGAACTCGGTTCACAGATAGTCATGAGCCACAACAAAATCACAGAAAATTGAACTACAGCCTCTGTAAGAGCTCTTAACAGTGGTGTCAATTTTCCAGTTCCCCAATATAACATTTTAATAGCATAAGACAGGCAACATATATCAACAATAGATAAGATTCCATTTTAAAATACACAGGATGAGATAATGACATGCAGAGATCAGAGGTGTTGCCTTTTGTCTATTTTTTTTATTATATTGTTTCTCAGTGTTTAAGCTTTGACCAACTTCATTTTCTAAAAAAAAAAAAAAATCCCATGTAATTGCTATAAGAAGATTTTTTTTATATAGTTTTGTTGAAGTTCTTCAAAGTTAACTAAGTTTCAATTTAGATATGATATGTCTAAAGCATCTCCTTAAAGCAACAGTTCTGGAACAGTGTGCTAACAATAGAAACAGATACACAGCACAGCAGATGAAAACAGTATACTGATAATACATAAAGATACATAGCACAGTAGAAAAAACAGAGAGGCTAGAAACAGTCAGACATGGCCTGTGTCTCACAGCAATCCAGATGCAAGAAAATGAAAAGGAAAGTTGCTCTCAGAACTGTTGTTTTACTGTTTGCCATTGGCATGAGTAAGGAGAGAGGAACTTCATTTATTATTTTACTTTAAGAGACATCAGTTTCAAAGAGATCCTGTGACTATAGGCAAAATAGAATGTCATACACATTTTGAAAAACAATACAGGAAGAAGGATCATAACAATGTTTGGCAAAGAATTTTTAGGGCAAAACAAACAAAGAAACACATAAACATAATTTAAAACAATTGGACTGTATTAAAATAAAAATATAACAAATCAGAATTAATCAATAATGGTATGAAAAGATTAGGCAAAAACTAGAAGAAACTATATTTAAATTACATAACATACAGAAGACTTTTATCCATAATATGTTTAAATGTATTTTAAATTTCACAAAACATTACAAAAGCAAAGGAACCAATTAAAATTAGCTAAAATATGAAGTAGATTTTTAAAAGGAAGCTCTGTGATTAAAAAAAAATAAGAACATGAAGATATGTTCAACTTTATCAATTATTAGGAAAATTTCATGAAAAGCTATGATGAAATGTTAATGCCTTTTTACTAGAAGAACATAAATTAAAATTCAAAGTGGCAATGGTGTCTGAGGCAGAGTGGGAGTTAGGTAACTTACACAGCAAGCATCCTAGGTCCAGCGTGGAGTGAGAGCATGACCCAGAGGTATCCAAGTGGAGTAGGAGTCAGGTAGGTTTAGACAGTACAGATCCTGTGGCCTGATCAGAGTAAGAAATCATGCAGACTCTGTGTGCAGAGCATACAGGAGACACACAACCCCTGTACTACAACTGACTAAGATTCCACTAAGACCTGACAAAGAGTGAACCAGGGAAGAAATGGACAGACAACAGTGAAAGAATACATGTAACAATATGAAGAACAAAAAGGCATCATCAGAGGAAGCTGATGGCTCTACAACACCAAGACCTGAACAGATCAATGAAAAGAAAACAGAAGGAAACAACAATAGAAACACCTTTATGAAGATTATAGAAGCCTTAAAAGAAGATATGAAAAAAGTCCATTAAAGAAACAGAAGAAAAACAAATAGAAGATTGGAAGAGATGAACAAATCCTTGAAATAAAACCAAGAGAGAGAAATTCAACACATAAAAAAATCATTCAGGAACTAAAAATTTAAATAGAAACAATATAGAAGGCACAAAACAAAGCAAAGGATAAAATAGAGAGTCTGAAGAAATGATCTGGAACTACAGATACAAGTATAAGCAACAGAATCCAAGAGCTGGAAGAAAGAACCTCTGGAGTGGAAGAATGAATAGTGGACACAGAAAAGTCACTCACAGAAAACACCAAAACCAAAAAAGCCATAACACAAAATGTTCAGGAAATTAGGGATACCATGAAAAGACCAAACCTGAGAATAATAAAAATAGGAGAAAAATACTAGCTCAAAGGCATAGATAATGTATTCAATAAAATCAAAGAAGAAAACATTCCAAACTTAAGGAAGGAAATGCCTATATTTATGGTTGTGAGCCAAGCCTTTAACGGCTGAGCCATCCCTCCAGCCTGGAAATGCCTATAAAGATACAAGGAGCTTACAGAGCATGAAATAGATTGAAGTTCCCAAACAAGTCTGCTTGCCATATAATAATTAAGCCACAAAACATACAGGACAAAGAAAAAATATTAAGCGCTACAAAGAAAATGGGACAACTTACCTATAAAGGTAGACCCATCAGAATAATGCCAGACTATTCAATGAAAACATTGAAAGCAAGAAGGTCCTGGTTACAAGCTATACAGACAATAAAAGAGCATGGCTGCCAACCCAGACTACTATACCAAGCAAAAATATTAAACACCATAGGTGGAGGAAGGAATATATTTCATGACAAAGACAGGTTGAAACAATACCTATCCACAAATCCAGCACTACAGAAAGCATTTGAGGGAAAACTCCAACCTAAGTAACCCAGATACACCAAAAAAAAAAAAAAAAAAAAAAAAAAAAAAAAAAACCCAAAAAAAAAAAAAAAAAAAAAAAAAAAAAAAAGCAATTGACAATCCCACATAAGAAAGGAAATATAAACAAACTATTACCAAAAATAATGGGAAGTAACAATCAGTGGTCATTAATATCCCTTAACATCAATGAACTCAATTCACTTATAAAAAGACACACCCTAATACGATGGATACAAAAATAAAAGCCTACCTTCTGCTGCATACAAGAAACACATCTTAAACCCATAGACAAGCGCAGGCTCAGACTAAAGGATTGGAAAAGATTTTCAATCAAATGGCCCCAAGAATCAGGCTGGAGTTGCTATCCTAATATTCAATAAAGTAGACTTCAAACTAAAACCAATCAAAAGAGACAAGGACAGACATTATTTATCTTAAGAAAAATCAATGAATATGAGATCTCAGTCCTGAATATTTATGACTCTAGTACAAGGGCATCCTCATATGTAAAAGAAACACAAAGCTTAAACCTCATATCAAATGTCACACTCTAATATGGGAGACTTCAACACTCCACTTTCACCCTTGGATAGGTTAAGGAGACAAAAACTCAACAAAGAAATAAGGAGTCTAACAGATGTTATGATGCAAATAGACTTAATAATTCCAGAAGCTTACATCTAAAAACAGAGGAAAATACATATTTCTCAGCACCTCATGAAACTTTCTTTAAAATTGACCACATACTTGGTCATAAGGCAAATATCAATAGATACAGAAATAATGGGAATAATCCTTTGTATCAAATCAGACCACCAAAGTCTAAAGTTAGAACTGGACAACAACAAAAATTATAGAAAGCTTACATACTCATGGAAACTGAACATCTATCTCTACATTGAACCAACTCTGGATCATGGAAGAAGTTAAGAAAGAAATTAAAGACTTTCAAGAATTTAATAAAAATGAATCCACAACATACGCAAAGGTATGGGATGCAATAAAAACAGTGTTAAGAGGAACATTCATAGCACTAGATGCCTATATTAAAAAAAAAAACAAGGAAAAGTGAACACAAGAGCTCTAACAACTCAGCTGAAGGCTTTAAAACAATTAGAAGCAAACACATCTAGAAGGAGTAGACAGTAAGAAATAATCAAACAGGGCTGAAATAAGTACAAAAGAAACAAAGAGAACATTACAAAAAAATTAATGACTTAAAAAGTTGGTTCTTTGAGAAAGTCAGCAAAATAGACAAACATTATTCAAATAACCAAAAGACAGAAAAAGAGTATTTAAATTAACAGAATCAGAAATGAAAATGGGAACATAACAGCAGATAGACCACTAGGAAATCGAAAGAATTATCAGGTCATATTTAAAAATCAATACTCTACTAAAATGGACTTTTAGGACTACAAACCAAAAAGAAATGAACAACTTTATGGACAAGTATCATTAGCAAAATTAAATTAAGAACAGACTAAAGACCTAAACCCACCTATAACACCAAGGAAAATTGAAGCTGTTATTAAAAGTCTCCCAAATAAAAGAAATCTCATGTCCAGATGGTTTTACTGCACAATTCTATCAAACATTCAAAGTAGAACTAATACCAGTACTCAACAAACAATTCCACACTGTGGAAACTGAAGAAACAGGAACTCTGACAAACTCTTTTTATGAGACCACAATCACCCTGATACCCAAGCCACTCAAAGATGCATCTAAGAAAAAGAACTACAGACCAATCACCCTCATGGACATTGATGCAAAAATACTCAACAAAATTCTGGAAAACTGATTACAACAACATATAAAAATAGTCATCCACCATGATCAAGTAGGCTTCAACTCAGAAATGCAGGGATGTTTCAATATATGAAAAACTATAAATGTCATCCATCATATAAACAAATTGAATGAAAAGAAAACTACTTGATCATCACTTTAGGTTCTAAAATAGCCTTTGACAACATCCAACAATCCTTCATAATAAAAGTCCTAGAGACATAAGGAACAGAGGGAAAATTCCCAAGTATAATAAAGGCGATTACCAAGAGGCCAAAGGCTAACATCAAACTAAATGGAGAGAAACTCAAACCAATCCCGCTAAAATCAGGAACTAGACAAGGCTGTCCCCCCTCTCCTATGTATTAAATATTGTTCTGGAAGTTTTAGTCAAAGCAAGGAAAGAACAAAAGGAGATTAAGGGAATACAAATTGGAAAAGAAAAAGTAAAATTATATTTGCAGATGATAAGATTGTATACTTAAGTGACCACAAAATTCTATAAGGGAACTTCTAGAGGTTATAAACACCTTCAGCAATGTAGCCGGATACAACATTAATTAAAAAAAAAAAAAGTAGCTCTTTTATACACTAAAGACAAACAGGCTGAAAAAGAAATACAAGAAACATCACCCTTTGTGATGCAAATAGAATTAAATATTATAACCAAAGAAGAAAAAGATCTGTTTGACAAAAAACTTTATTATCACTGGAAAAAGATATTGAAGAGGATATCAGAAAATAGAAAGATTTCCCATGCTCCTGGATAGGTAGCATCGACATAGGAAAAATGTCAATCTTACCAAAAGCAATCTACAGATTCAATGCAATTCCTATCAAAATCCCAACACAATTTTTTTTTACAGACCTTCAAAGAAAAATACTAAATCTCATTTGGAATAACAGGAAAGCCAGGATTGCAAAAATAATTTTGCTCAACAAAAGAATCTCAGGAGGCATCACCATCCCCAACTTCAATTTATACTATAGAGCTACATTTTAAAACCATCCTGGTACTGGCATAAAAACAACCTTGTGGATTAATGGATTTGAATTGAAGACCCAGACATTAACCCACATACCTATGAATACCTAATTTTTGACAAAGAGGTCAAATGTATTCAATGGCAAAAAGATAGTATGTTCAACAAATTGTCTTAGCATACATGGAATGCAGTATATAGAAAAATGCAAATAGATCCAAACCTATCACTCCGAACAAAAATCAAATTCAAGTATTTCAAAGACCTCAACATAAAACCATGTACGCTGAATTTGATATAAAAGAAAGTGGGAAATACCATCGAACACATTGGCACGGGTGACCACTTCCTAAATATAACACCAGTGACACAGACACTAAGAACGACAATCAAGAAGTGGATCCTACTGAAAGTGAGAAGCTTCTGTAAAGCCAAGGTCACAGTCAATAAGATAAAATGGCAGCCTACAGAATGGGAAAAGATTTTCACTAAGCCTACTAATGACAGAGAACAGATCTCTAAAACACAGAGAACTCAAGAAACTAGAGCCCCAAACCCTAAATAACCCAATCAAAAATAGGGTTCAGATCTCTTTTTAAAAAACTTTTATTTATTTATTTGCCTTGGTATTTGCCTGGAACTGGAACTACAGACAGTTGTTAACTGCCATGTGGGTGCTGGGAATCGAACCTGGGTCCTCTGGAAGAGTAGACGGTGCTCTTAACCGCTGAGCCATCTCTCCAGCCCCTGGGGTTCAGATCTAAAAAGGGAATTCTCAGCAAAAAAAGTTACAAATGGTTGAAAGGCACTTGAAAAATGCTCAACATCTTTAGCTATTAGAGAAATGCAATAGAAAGAAACTTTGAAATACCACCTTACACCTTTCAGAATGGCTAAGATTGAAAACACAAATGACAGCCTATGCTTGAGAGGGTGCTGAGCAAGGGGAACACTCCTTCATTGTTAGTAGGAGTGTAAACTTGTTCAGCCACTCTGGAATGCAGTATGGAGGATTCTCAGACAACTGGGAATCACTCTCTCCAAGGAGCTAGCATTACCAGTATTGGGCATATACCCTAAAGATGCACATCTCCAACCCAAAAGTGTTAGCTCAACTGTGTTCATAGCAGCATTATTCGTAATAGCAAGAACCTGGAAACAACCTAGATGCCGCTCAACTGAGGAATGGATTAACAAACTGTGGTACATCTACACAATGGAATACTACTCAGCAGTAAGAAAAAATGATATCCTAAAATTCACAGGCAAATGGATGGATTTGGACAATATCCTCCTGAGCGAGGACTCACAAACCGAGTAGGATAAACAAGGGATATACTCACTCATTAGTGGACTTTATGCAAAACATTCTTGTTTCATTGAAAGATGATGGGTGAGTAAAGTAACTTAAAATACAAACACACACACACACACACACACACACACAATCCCGCACTCACGCAAGCACAAAGCTTTTGGTTTGACTGTAGAAGGGGCTGCTTAACAGAAATTTGTGGTGGCCATAGTGCATCTGTGGGCATTAGCTGTGGCCTACTGTGCTTTCCTTCTCTGTAGCTATGCCTAACCCAGCTTTAGAATTTATTTTTTATGTTTCATGTATTTTATAGAAAAGAGAAGCGTTATTACTCTGTGGGATTTTTTTTTTTTACCCATTATGAATGTTTTTCTTTTTTATATAAAGTTTAATATTGATTTTCAAAAAAACATTAAAAAATTGGAAGTGGCTCAAAATATAAGTAATGACATTTTCTACTAGGCTGCAAGACAATTGAAACTCACAAATTCTTTGTAAGAATTCAAAGGTAACAGAAAGAACATCCAAAGCATAGCATTTTCTTCCAGGTCATTGCAAAAACATTTTTCTTTTGTGTAGAACTTTATCTTTTAATCTAAGAGGCACAGTTCCCCAGAGATTATAGTTTCTAATGGGAGGTGATGTGATTTACAACTCCTCTTTTTTACCTAGAGGTTTATTTCTTTAACCCTGGGGACAATCAAAAAGTATTGCTATGCAACGTAATTGGAAATGTTTTATATGGTTTAAATTCATGATAACTTTTCTTTAAACTAAATAAATCATGCTTAAGTAAAAATATTACAAAAATCTATAGTTTTCCAAAGCAAGTGAAATTGTCTGACCCAATACTTCCTTTTCTGGATATTAAGTGAATAACCTGAGCAATATAGTATGTGCTATAACTTTATATCTGAAATATCCAGAACAGAATAAGAATGGCTATAGTATCAGGCAGGTAGATGATTGATTAGGTTGCTTAATTCACAAAGTATCATATCACTTGGGGCAGCAAAGAAAAAGCCAGACTTATTACTTTTGTCACTTCTAGCTCAATGGATTCATGGTGAGGCCTCCAGAGAAGAAATGCCCAGATGATAAATTAAGACCTTCATTCTCAGTGATACCTACAAATTCCAGATATTTAGCCATTTGTAATTATTTCCCTCTATTCTGTGTTCATTTATAAATTTCTTAGAAAGAGATTAAGAGACAATCTTTTTAGTGAACTTTCAAAAGAAATAAAAGAAACTAACAAAGCAAATACAAGTAAGTAAATTTTTAGTAAGTTGTGTAAAGCAACAAGCACAAGTGTAAGCTTTATGGTCTGTTTATTAAGAAAAGGTATTGAGGAACAGGCAGGATGGCACCAGGGAACCAGAACTTTCTGAATAATTTCTATGCTCTCAAATGGCAGAAATATTAAACATAAAGTGATCATTTCTATTTCTCAAAGCATTTAATAAATTTAGAGAAATGGCTCAGCAAAAAAAACTTTATTATTGGACTGTAAATAAATCTGAATGTTCTACTCAGTTCCATTGTGCTCACAAGTTACTGTGAATGACATTTTCCTAACAATAGGAATATTTATCTTCAAGGAGAAACGTGTACTCGGATAAATACCTAAAAAAACTTTAGAATCAAAAAATTTTGCTCTCTGTCAAGATTTCAAATAAAAACTCATGAATTCTGTATCTAGAAATTGACTGGCTTTAGATTGGGTACACATGTAACCTGCAGCACTAGTGATGACTAAGGACTTATATTCAATGCATTAGCAAGGATTAGAATATCAGTATATTCCAATACCCAAGTTATAGTAATAAAGCACAAATTTAGAAGGTCAACTAAGAAAAATCAGCCAAAATAAAAAAGAAAGAAACCCTTTCAGCTATCTAAACATACACTATAAAAAATGAAAAATCTGCTGTTGCAGGATGCTAACAGTGATCATTGAAGAGTATCAGAATGCGAGAAATAATTATTTTATTTGGTTGTGGCTTATTTCTCATGGTTTTGTATGTTAGAATTTCATCTCTAGTGTTTATTATTTAGTGGGTGAAAATATAATCCAGCATAGTGTTTAGAAATAAAGCCTTTGAGAAATTACTAGGATCACATTAAGTCATTAGGGTAAAACCTTTATGGCAGAATACTAGTGGCATAGTAGGAAGAGAAATGAAAACAGGCAGATATATTTTTTTTTTACTCTGTTGGAAGATCAACCTCCAAGCTCCCAAATAATTCACCAATTTAAAAAATATATTATTGTCCAGTCTCAGCTTAGCTTGTTCCTGGACAGCTTTTCTTATGCTTACATTATCCTATCTACATTTTGCTTCTGTGTTTTTTTCCTTTCTATTCCTATATACCTGTTTTTTTTCTTACTCTTTTGCTGTTGTGTAGCTGGGTGGTAGGTACCTAGAGTCCTCTTCCTTCTCTAGCTCTTCTTCCTTCCCAGATATCTCCCTCTATGTATACTCTCTACCTGCCAGTCCCACATATTATGTTCCTGCCTTGCTTTTGGTTATTCATCTCATTATTGGACCATTGGATGTTTTAGATAGGCACAATAGCATAGCTTCCCAGAGTTAAGCAAATAAAACATATGCAAAAGTAACACATCTTAAATTAATAGTCTGCAACACAGAAACACAAACACTCACACTCTTACTTTCTGCCATGGGTTGCCTTAGTATTTTATCAACAGAAGTGATCTTACCATACACATCTATCTCTTCAGTTTTTGACTCTAGAGCTGTGGATCAAATTTTAGTTAGTTGGTTATTATCTTGTTCTTTGTTCATATTTCCCTAGTTATTTTTATGTGGTGGATCATGCTACAAATTAAGTCCAGCACAATATTTCTAGGAATTGCCTACTTTGGTTGTTTTTTATTGTTGCTAAGCATTCTACTTAGATCCACAGTACAGCTTCTGAGTACCTTACAAGCTCTGCTTTCATTATGCATTCCATTTTAAATTCTTGGCTCTTCGTCATTCAGTCTCACTCAAATCTACATTGTCTCAGAGAATTCTGTTCTGTCACTTCAAACTGGTTCTTTAGATTGAACACTGAAAACTGTCTTCTTGTGAGAAAAGACATCTTTGTTTTAGTGACCTTATTGTTGCTTTCTCCTTTCTGTAAAACATTGTCTGACATGTGCTTTAGCAGCAATACACAGACAAATGAAATGAAACTTAATAGGCTGTCTAACCTGCTACTCTTTTAAATTCATGGCTCCTTTTTTTTCTGCTTTTATTATCATGTTTCTTGTTCAATTACAACAACTAAACTTTCGAAAAAAACAATACATCAAAAGTATTTGAATACTTACTTGGTTCATGGGCCTCTAGAGGCCCAAAGATAAATTTTGTTATATTTCAAGAGATAAATTGATGTTATAAAAGAGAAAAAGTAGAAATAGTTTTAAAAAATATTGAAATATAAAAAATGGAAAACTCATCAATATCAGGAGCTAGGTTCTACTGTAGAATGAAGATGATAAATGAAAAATCCAAAGGTATTGAAGCCTGGTTTTTGAATGGGCTGTTTTTTTAAGTCACTGTGACCTGAAAAGAAGCAAAGTAAGTGAATACATATTAATTTGATTCATAATTTTAGAGGATTCAGTCTATCATACAAGGACTGCATTTGTGGCTCCTCACTAGTGGAACTGCATGGCATCATGCTCATGTCTGAGCAGATCAAGGAACAGAGACAGACTGGAAGAGAAGCAGATATATGCTATTTACTCTCAAACTTGTTCTCCCACTCAATGACCCAATTCTACAACTATCTCCTAGAGGTTCTAAAACATACCAACAGAGCCCATCCTACAGAAAATAAAGGATTTGACTACAAGGCTTTAGGAAACTATTTATTTATAAACCATAACATAGATCAACAGATTTGTCTCATTCATTATGTATCTAGAATTAATATCCTTAAGGTATAAATGTCTACCTGGGATGCATATCAGATATTTAACTGTTTGCCCCAGGAATTTTCAAGGAGTCATCATGAGTATCATGAAATAACTAGTTATTCATCTCTTCAAATCTGAATCTCTCTCTCTCTCTCTCTCTCTCTCTATATATATATATATATATATATATATATATATAGATTCAGATATATATATATATATATATATATATAGAGAGAGAGAGAGAGAGAGAGAGATATACATATATCATGAACTTTTTTTGGAACTTTATTTTATTTTGTATTTATCAAGAAAAACAGTGAATTGAATTTAAAATGCTGATAAGTTAACAATAACTATAAAGAAAATAAAAATCGTAAGCATGACTTATCAAGGGTGATAATGCAAATAATTTGCTACACATAAAATTACTTTGTGTTCAGCTTTCCCTCTGGATTTTTCTTTTTTTCTAGCCCTGTATATCCCCATTCAAAGTCCCTTCCCCCTCCCGCCACATCAGGTCATTTTTTCTTCTCCACAACTCCCCATCCCCTCCCTGGGCAGGCCAATGAACTATTTCTTATATACCATCTTGTATATCAAAATTAGACTAGGACAAAATGAAAATATACATATTCCATGCAACCAACAATATCCTTGGTGTATAAAATTCTGATTTGTGGAAATTACATAAGAGTCACTAACTATAGGACTGAACAGGCAGCAGCTATTTCTCCCATGCCCATTTTGCCGAAACTTGTATAATTTGTAAAACTTGGCATGGATTGTTGTTTTTTTGAAGAAGTTATATTATTTATTTTCTACAGACAATAATTTTATTTCAGTTTTTTTGGCAGCATAAACAAAAGTAGTACACCTTCAACAAATTCAACAAATGCAACACACCTTTACACAGGTAAAGTAATATTCCCCAACATAAACAAATATAATACATTGTTGACTAGTTGAGGTTATATTTCACTTTACTCTTCTTGACTAAACAAAAGGTTTTAACATAGTAAGACTACATACAATAGTAATAGTTATCCAGTAAGAATTACAAGAATTACATTTACAATATCCAATTCATTTTCATTTGGCAAATTAACAGAAAATACTACATTATTAATCTTATCTTGTTAAGTCCAAAATTTTATACCTAACTTACCTTCTACTATAACTAAGGAAATCTATAATTATCTAGTCTTCAACTCCATCAAAAAACTCAAGATAAATCTTACCTGAGTAAACAGAAAGTTCTTTGCAAGCTACTTCAAAAACTATAGAAATAGCAGACATCTGACTGCCTGGAAAGCCACCCAAGGTACTCTGCAATGTTGAAGCATCTGTCTTTGCCTTACAGGCCTGGAATATCTGGCAGACTTTTCTGTGAAGCAGGAATTTTGAAGGACTGTCACACCAAGCCTTGGAAAAGTTTGGTAATCACTTTCCTATGTGTCCTGCATAATGTCTGGCAGACTTTTCTATGTTGCAGAAATTTTCAAGGACTGTTGCACTTTATCTTGTTAAAGGCCATTCTTTTTCCTTTGTGTCCTGCTTGTCCAGTTTATACAGCACACTGTCAGCAGTCAAGGCAAGACCAGTTTCTTTCCCAAATGGTTAGCTTTGCCACATTGAAAGCAAACTCCATAATGAATTTCTTTGATGCCCATCATCTTCTTGGAAGTAAATTGGTGCTGCCGGGAACAGATGTGTATCATTATCATAAAAAGCCTCAGGTTATTAAATATTTTAAGTGTCATATTCTGCGGGTCTTTGAAGTGTTTGAAGACCATCTATCTATCTAAAATGTATCTCTGCATGATATTAAAAAACATGCGTAACATAACTACAAGTTTAAGTGTTATAGATGACTACTACTCCTCATTCATTAATTATGTATTACATTTTTAATGAGCCGCATAAGCAGAATACCCCAATTGAGAATAGAAACATATATTCAGTATAACAAAAATAACTTTAAATTTGTATCAACATATCGAAGTCATAATAATGTAAAATTCTGAGGTTAAAAGTTGTCTTTATATCCTACATTGCCTTACCCTTCCTAAAAAATGGCATCTATAAAGCACTCAATGACCAAACAATGCCTATTCCACCTCTTAAAAATGTGGGCATGCTTCTTAGTATGATGTTTCTTTCTTCTTTTCTTTTTTTCATGCTGCTCATTTATTTACTGGGGTATAAATAAACACCCTGTGGACAGCCACTTAAAGAAAATGAGACCTTCCTCAACCACACTCCTGCCAGTGACCATCAATGCAGAAGTGAAGCACTGTGTCATTTAGTTATGTTCTAAACTTGAGCTCTTGTTTACAATGCCATCTTTCTTTTTTAAGTTCAATAATGTGTGAGTACACCATCTGCTTTCTTGTCTGAGTTTGTGATACCTTCTTCAGGAGGATATTCTCCAAATCTATCCATTTGCCTGCAAATTTTAGGATTTTTTTTTTTAACTGCTGAATAGTAGTCCATTGTACAGATGTACCACAGTTTGTTAATCCATTCACCAGTTGAAGGACAACTGGTTTATCTCCAGGTTCTTCCTATTGCAAACAATGCTGCTATGAACATAGTTGAGCTAATGCTTTTGGGGTGCAAATGGGAATTTTTAGAGTATATTCCTAAAAGTGTTATTGCTGGATCCTTGGGGAGATTGATACCCAGTTGTCTGTGAAACCTCCATACTGCATTCAAGAGTGGCTGAACAAGTTTACACTCCCACCAACAATGGAGGGATGTTCTCTTTGCTCAGCATTCTCTCCAGCATAGGCTGTCATTTGTGTTATTAATCTTAGCCATTCTGACAGGTGTAAGGTCATATCTCAATGTTGTTTAGATTTGCATTTTTCTGATGGCTAAAGATGTTGAGCACTTTTTCAAGAGCCTTTCAGCTACTTGTAATTCTTCAACTGGGAATTCCCTTTTTATTTCTGAACCCCATTTTTAATTGGGTTATTTAGAGTCTTTGGGCACTAGTTTCTTGAGTTCTCTATACATTTTCTAAATCAATCCTCTGTTACTTGTAGGATTGGTAAATCTCTTATTCCATTCTGTAGGCTGATGTTTAATTTTATTAACTGTGTCCTTGTCAATACAGAAGCTTCCCAGTTTCGAGAGGTCCCACTTATTGATTGTTGTTCTTAGTGTCTGTGCTACTGGTGTTATATGTAGGACGTAGACTACTGTACCAATGCATTGGAAGGTATTTCCCATTTTTTCTATCAAGTTCAGTGTAGCTGGTTTTAAGTCGAGGTATTTGATGCACTTGGATTTGAATTTTGTGCTGGGTGATAGGTTTGGATCTATTTGCATTTTTCTACACACTACCATCCAGTTATGCCAACACCATTTGTTGAAGATGCTATCTTTTGTCTAGTGAATATTTTTGGCCTCTTTGTAAAAAATCAGGTGTTCATAGGTGTTTGCTTGAATGTTGGTGTCTTCAGTTTGATTTCATTGACACACAAGTCTGTTTTTATGCTAGTACCAAGCTGTTTTTAATATTGTAGGTCTATAGTATAATTTGAAGTCAGGGATGGTGATGTCTCCTAAGGTTCTTTTGTTGAGGAAAATTGTTTTGGCAATCCTGGCTTTCCTGTTATTCCAAATGAAATTGAGTGTTGTTCTTTAATGTCTGTAAAAAATTGTGTTGGGATTTTGATGGGAATTGCATTGAATGTGTAGATTGCTTTTGGCAAGATTGTCATTTTCACTGTTGATCCTACCTATCCAGGAAACATGGGAGAGCTTTCCATTTTTTGATATCCTCTTCAATTTCTTTCTTCAGTGATTTAAAGATTTGTCAAACAGATGTTTTACTTTGTTGGTTATATTTACACCATAGTATTTAATGCTATATGCAGCTATAATAAGATGGTTTCCCTTATTTCTTTTTCAGCCCTTTTAGCTTAGTGTATAGGAGGACTACTGATTTCTTTGAGTTAATCCTGCTACATTGCTGAAGGTGTTTGTCAGCTGTAGAAGTTTCTTGGTAGTTTGGATTTGGGTTTATCTATCTTCTTGACTTTCTCAAGGAACCAACTTTTTGATTCATTGATTCTTTGTGTTTCTTTTAGTTTCAATTTTATTGATATCAGCACTGACTCTGATTATTTCCTGCCATTTATTTCATCTAGGTGAGTTTGCTTCTAATTTTTCTAAGGTTTTCAGCTGTGCTGTTAGTTCTCTTGTGTGGGCTTTTTCTAGATTTTTCATATAGGCACCTAGTGCTATGAATTTTCCTCTTAATACTGCTTTCATTGTGTCCCATAAGTTTGGGTACGTTGTGGATTCATTTTCATTAAATTCTAGGAAAACTTTGATTTCTTTCTTAATTTCTTCCTTCACCCAGAGGTGGTTCAGCTGAGTGATGTTTAGTTTCCATGAGTTGGTAGGTTTTCTGTGATTTTTGATGTTGTTGAACTCTAACTTTAGACCATGGTGGTCTCATATGATAAAAGGGATTATTTCCCTTTTCATGTATCTATTGATATTTGCTTTATGACCAATTATGTGGTCAGTTTTAGAGAAAGTTCCATGTAGTGCTGAGAAATATGTACATTCCTTTGTGTTTGGGTGGAAGCTTCTGTAAATACCTATTAAATCCATTTGCATCATATAATAGCCTCTGTTAGACCCCTTATTTTTCTGTTGAGTCTCTGTCTGGTTGACCTATTCAAGAGTGAAATTGGGGTATTGAAGTATCTCACAATTAGCGTGTGAGAATTGATGTGAGGTATGAGCTTTAGTATTGTTTCTTTTACATATGTAGATGCCCTTATATTAATAAATATTCAGAATTGAAATCTCATCTTGCTCAATTTTCCCTGAGATGAATAAGTAATGTTCATCCTGGTCTCTTTTAATTGGTTTTAGTTTGAAGTCTACTTTGTTAGATATTAGGATGGCAACATCAGCTTTTTTCTTGTGGTCATTTGACTGGAAAATTTTTTCCCAACACTTTATTCTCAGCCTCTGTCTTTAGGGGTGAGGTGTGTTTCTTGTATGTAGCAGAAGGATGGTTTCTGTTTTTATATCCATCATGTTAGGGTGTGTCTTTTTATAGGTGAATTGAGTTCATTGATGTTAAGGGATATTAATGACCCCTGATTGTTACTCATGTTATTTTTGGTGATAGTTTGTGTGTATTTTCTTTCCTAGGGTTCTTCTTTGTGGGATTATCAATTTTTTTGTGGTTTTGGGGGTGTATCTGAGTTATTTAGTTTGGAGTTTTTCTTCAGATGCTTTCTGTAGTGCTGGATTTGTGGATAGGTATTGTTTCAACCTGGGAAAACTGGGAGTGGCAACCAACACCCTTAATCCCATAATCCAGAGACAGAACTTCTTCTGTTTCTGTGAATTCAAGGCTACACATCTTTAATCCTAATCTGCTTTGGATAGGGTATATCAGGGCTCATAGAAACCAGGCAGACACAGAAGCGACTGGGAGAAACAACTGGCAGAAGCGACTGGCAGAAGCAACCAGGAGTGAGGCTGAGGAGGTTGCAAAACAGCTGAGTGAAAATTGACTGTGGTGCTTGCTCTCTCTGATATTTCAGCCTTCTACCTATATTTGGCTCTGAGTCTCATTCATAATACTTCATTGGACCTATGTGATTTCTGTGCATGCTCCCTTAGTCTTCGTGAGTTCATATGTATGCAACCTCTATTGTGTCTAAAAGGCCTTATTCTCTTGGTTTCTTCATTACACATTGACTCTTTCATTCTTTCTATTTTCTCCTTCACAAAGTTATTTGTGCCCTAAAGAGAGAGATTTTGTGGCTACATCACACATAGCATTGAGTAGTTGAGTAGTCATTCCATGCAAATTGTCCAGTAGTGTGTTTCCTACTTTTTCCTATCTTCAGTTAAAAGGTTCTGGAATGCTGACTATGGAAGACATTGATCAATGGTATATCTTGCTTTAGTTCCTTGACAAGCTGAGCAGTATCTAGTGTGGGTTTCATCACAATAAGTAGCCCTAAATATAGTTCAATAGTAGTTTATTACTACCACAAATATTATTCTAATATTGCAGAAGTGAATCATGTAGAAAGGTCATCATTATAGATCAAGGAGGTTATAGATACATTGGTGATTACCTTTCTCCTCTGTTAGTATTCATAGTACTTTCCAGGAGTGTATATGTTATTCAGTAGAAGGAAAAGCTCTATTTACATACCATTTTGATATTTCCATACAATGAGATATGTATATAGGTATAGTTCTCAG
Organism: Sigmodon hispidus; assembly: GCA_004025045.1. NCBI lineage: Eukaryota > Metazoa > Chordata > Mammalia > Rodentia > Cricetidae > Sigmodon > Sigmodon hispidus. Next base: position 1,215 of record PVIH01019460.1, on the reverse strand, counting down.
TAATATGCTTTTATCTTAAGTTTATGGAGAGGAATCAGTAGTTTTGGCAATAGCCTGATTAGGGTATCTTTGACCAAAACCTCAATTAGTTTTAACTCATTCCTGGCACTGAAGGTTCCATTTGGTGGCAAAAAATGTCTAGTTCAGGCTTTGTCTTTTTATTATTTAGTGATTCTATTTAGCTTTCATGCATGTGTGTGAGTATGTGTGTGTGTGAGTTTGTGCGTGAGTGTTTTTGTGTGTGTCTTGTAGTGTGTGTGTGTAGTGTGTGAATGTGTGGTGTGTGTGTGGTGTGGTGTATGTGTGTGCATGAGTGTATGTGTGTGCATGTTTTAATCTTCTATTATAGTAAGTATGGATATTATTTTTCAGAAGACATATAGTGTTAGTTATCCATCCCCAGTTTCCCTTCCTTATGCCATTCTTCTCTTTCCCTCTCTGCTTAATCCTTTCATTTCAATCTCTTCCTCTGTTATTTCATAATTTTATTTTCTCTTATTCAGGCAATTCTTTCTTCCTGTGTACTTTTTTTAACTCTAAACCTCTTGTGACATGCCTACAATATTAAATCTACATGTAATTCAATTTTTACATTTGTAAAGAATGCACATTCTACTGTTTTTGGATAAAATCTTGTTTAATTTTTGCTGGCTCCATTTAGTTTATGGTAATCATCTAGCTTTATTAATTTAGGTTTTTGTCTATGTGTCCTATCTGTTGGAGAGACTATCATGGTAAAGTCACCTACTCTCTCTTTGTGGAGTTTAATGTGATTTTAGTAATCATGAGTTTTTTGCATACATATTTTGGAATTGCAATATCCTTTCAGTGATTTTTTTTATATTGATGAATACCTAATGCCCTTTTCTACTTCTTCCAATTAGATTTGATTTGAAGTCTGTTTTATCAGATATTAAAACTGTTAAACTGGCTTTTTAATTTTTATTAATTTGTTTGAAGTATCTTCTTTTCCGATCTTTTTACCCTTATGTGATCTATATCCTTGACACTAAGGTTTGCTTTGTAGATTTTTTAGTCTATATCTTTTAATAGTAGGTTGAGATCATTATTATTGAAAACTATCAGTGGTCAGTGTTTATTGACACCTATTATTTTCTTTTTATAATGTATATTATCTACCCCTACCCTCAGTTCAATTTACTTGTCTGAAAATCTGTGTTCTTTGTGAGTTTTTTTTTTTTTTTTTTTTTTTTT
>PVIH01019459.1:20982-35406 GCA_004025045.1 Sigmodon hispidus | reverse complement strand
AAAAAAAAAAAAAAAAAAAAAAAAGATTCCAGAGGGCAGAGTCATGTAGATTACTGATCCTCCCCCAGCCCAGGGCATAGTATTGTGGTCCAGCAGTTAAACAGACAGGAACTCTGGATATAGTGCTGGTTTACATTGTATGGCTTCTGAACACTTGATAGATAGCTGGTGAAAGTTAGCTTCTGGCTGCAGGTGAAGTAAAAGCTCAGCAGGCCTATTAGCAAAACTTCCTTCCAGATTCTACCTCCACCCTTCCTGCTCTACTCTGGGATTTAGGGGCTGGCACATGCAAACCTTAATTCTGCTTTGCCAGCTGCTTCCATTGAAGCTTTGCCAAGTCAGGATACTAGATGAAGACCTAGAGGGCACTGAGAAGAGAGAAATTGCTCCTCTTGTCTCTCTCCAGTGTCCCAGCAGCACTTCCTGTCTACTTCCTTTTCCCGGAAACTTACTGTTCCTGTAGGTATCATCCCTGCCTCATTTCTTCCCCTTGATTGTGACAGCAGTATTTGCAAAGGACAGCATCTGGATCCAGTTTGCTAGTTTCCATGTATCAACAAACTGCACTTCATCCTCATCCTTAGAGATGCAGCAGCCCTTCAAGGGTCCAGGGGCTCTACAGTTAAGTACCCTCTTCCAGTTCAGATGCTAGCATCAGTGCTCTATTCCTCTGCCTTCCCTTGTTGCTAAAATTCCTTCCCAGAAGGAGATGTAAGCCATCTACCCTTCCTCCTAAAGTCTCAATGATAAACTAAGGCACAATGCACCAAAGTTCATTCTGAGGAACCAATGAATTATTTATTGGACTTCCTTACGGAGCATAAGTAAGGGAAGTGGCTACTGTACCCAGCCTGGAAAGCCTTACACAGCAGAAATACCAAGGAGGGCTTCCCTGATAGCTATATAGATGGACACACACACACACACACACACCCCTGCTCAGGCAATGCAGGGTTACTGGTTGGGAGGGAACAGTGAATACTTTGTGAGTAGGAATAGAAGAGAGATGAGAGTTATAATCTGTCAAGAAGCCTGTCTGGGCTGGTCTTACCTGTCTGTGGTAGGCAAAGATGAATGCCCAAGAAAGCAGCTGCTTGCTATGGAGGACAGCTGTTCACATGCCCCTGTGTGGTGGTTGGATTCAGCACAGTGGGGCTTTCTCCCCATGATCCTAAACTTTATCATTTCAGCCTGTCCCCACACATTTCTCTGACTCTAGGGAAGGCATCTGCTCACCATAGTTACCACCTCTATGACACAGTTGAAGTTTTCATCTTCTTTTTAGTTAACTGTAATCATTAGGAATTCCTTTTATGAAAATAACTGGTGTGAGTTCTACATCCTGCCTTCCCAGGACTGACATACTCTAATCTAGACAGTAGCAGGGGGCTGGAGCTAACACAAGACTTAAGGCCCAATTAGCTGTCTCTTGAGTGAGTCCCCTGCAAGCTGTTTAACCTTTAGTAAAACACAGAACATTTTATTTCAGAGATGGTGTCTGGTAACTGCAGGCAGAGTATAGCTACAAAAGTGGTAGGTGTAGCCTGGGCCTGTGTATGGGGTTTTACAATACCGTTTATTGGAGCCTGTTTCTCAGTCACATCTGTACCCTGCTGAGCGTATGATTGGAGCCTACATCTGGGCTCCTTGTCAACCGCTGTATTACCAGCCAGGTACAAGGCTACACTGCTTATGACCCGTGGTTGTTATGGGAGATCAGAGAATGTCCCACCATATATACATGTGACATAATCTCTATCACTAGTGCAGCCATTGCCAAAAATGTCTTATTTAATGGCAACAACTTCATTGAGGAGGGACAAATAACAATGTTTTTTGCTTGCACCAAGTATAATAGTTTAGGGGCAATGAGATAGCTCAGATGGCAAGAGCCTAATGACCTAAGTTTTATTCCTGGAACCTGCAACAGAAGGGGAGAATCAATTCCCAATGACCATAATTTGGCTCTGGATCCAGGATGGTAGAGGATAGTTCTCCTCTCATTCTCTGTCCCATGTTCTAGTTCACTGTGGTCCTCAACACTAAGCATCTGGCTAGTGGAAACACATTAGTGGTCTAATTTGTTCTGTCCCCCCCATTCCAGAGGAGTCCTGGGGAGGGCGTCATCATGGATTTACACAGGAGACTTCACATAGGAAACACCTTAGAAATGATTGGCCAAAGTGCAATGTAAACAACACAGCAAAGCTTCTCAGCTGCCACAACTGGCATGGTTGTTTGCTCTGTTTCTTTCCTGTGGAAGACTCTCACACTCCAATGGGTAAGGAGTAATAGGTGGGTTCATGTGATAGTAGAAGCCCAGCAGGAGGATATCACACAGAGGATCTGGTTTGAGGTATACAGGAGAAAAATGCTTTAGTGTCATCTGGGTTTCTGGTCAGAGATGCACATGTAGGCAGTACTTGTAATAGGAAGCTCTTCAGACAAGGTGTCCCTCGGGTACACTGATAGCACCTACACTCAAGGGAGCACCATGTTCTTTAATCAAAGGTTCTTCCATAGAACAAAACCATATCTCTATGCAAAGATTCACCACAGACTAGTGTTAGAAGGCAAGGGAAACATCTCTAAATCTAAATTGGACCTCCCCTCTCTACCTGAAAACAACAAGCATCTAGGATGTGAATTACTTTGCATCCTATGTCGGCATTTCTTTTTATATCCATTGAAAACAAGTTTAAAACACACACCAAAGAAGTTGCATAAGACAGCACACTCCACACCCCCCTGGATGGCTTCTAGCTTATGTTTTTAGAAGAGCTGGTAAGAGTTTAGACATAAACCCGAGTGCAAATTAACCAACAACAAACTTAATTTCACAGACTGTTATTATTCACTGTGATTATTTCCTCTGAAGACGGTCCTGGCAGCTTTGAAGGAACAGCTGCCGTGCTCACTCCTAGCCCTCCCTCCTCCCTCTCTTCCTTCCTTCCTTCCTCCCTCCTTCCCTCCTGTAACAAGGCTGGGAAGGAAGGCAGGGTTCTCAGGAATAGCAAAGCCTCAGGCAGTTCTTTCCTGAGCTGTTCTCAGGCACAACTGTGAGCTCAGCTGGAAAGACATACATGTCTCTGATGTCAGTTGCACATGGATGTGTGACACTTTTGGCCAAGTTACTGCTTTCAAGCAGTCAGGGTGGCTTAAGTTCAGGCTTTCTGTATGTGCAGTTCTTTCTGGTTCTTTTCTGGAGACAGGTTTCTTTCTTCCTGGTGATCCGCCTTCATGTAAACACACAGTACCACACAGCAGCTCTGTAGGGTCATCTGCATTTTCTTCTACGTTTCCCCACTTTGTACGTGGCACACTCTCCTACTTTGATGCTTGGAGTGGTGGGGCTGGCCCACCTCTGTTAACACACCCTCCCATATGAGTGGGAAAGAACTCGCCTTTCTAGCAGTGCTATGGATGGGCTATGTTTTACCATTACTCCATATTGGACAAAATCCTGGAGTTTTTGGCAGTGTTTTGCTTTAGGAGACTTCTTTTTTATTTAAAACAAGTTTTCTATATGCAAACTTGGGTGGCTTGAAACTTGATATGTAGAAAAATGACTTTAAGTTCACAGAAATTTACCTGTTTCTGCCTTCCGAGTTACTTTAAGGGCCAGGGGACTCTATTTTGACAACCATTGTTTGACTCCATCTTGAGGAAGAAGGGTGACTGTAGCCACTGGGTCCCCTCAGGAACTGCACCATCCATCAGGCACACCCACAGCACAAACTGATACATGACTTATTCCTGGGAGTAGAAAGGGGGCCATCACCCCATCACCCTAATTTATTAGGAGAATTGAGACTGTAGGGGGGATATGGGTGGACCACAGAAACCAGGCTCAACAGCTTATTAGGCACACAGGCAGACAGAGGAAATGGTAAATCCCATAAAGTGTTGGACAGCTAACAGTGCCAAGGCATGACACCCGCTAAGTGTGCCTCCAAGACTGACAAGCAGAGGACTCGCCTACATGTCCCTAGAGCTTTAGCATGGCTCTGTCCCCTGCTGTTGATGTGGCCCACTTGACTGCCTGCCCATCTACCTATTATCCTACCTGGACCTGCTTCTGACCCATTTCTGGCTGCAGACCCAGTCTGGATTTTCTTCTCAAAGCCGAGCTCTGCAGCTTCATTCCCAAACTCTAACACCAGCAGCAGTTCCCCATGAGCCCTGGTCTGTTCTGTACCGATATAGGCTCAGCCCACTTCTGAAACCTCTTGAACTCTGCTATAGTCTCTTTAACTTGCATACATTCTGTAAACTATACATATGCATAGAGATGCAGATATATTTACTATGCACTGGATAAATAAATATTATCAATTCAGATGGAAATAAAAGAACTTGCATTTGCCTCAGCCAGGCAACCAAGGCAAGACAGGATTATATGACAAATTGCTATCTTTAAAACCATTAACCTTGTGAAGTCATTGTTATTTAGTGTATTCTGACATTGTAGAAAGACATAAGAGTCTATTATTGGCATAGCATGTTCATGCAATGCAAAACCCACATTAAAACACCATAAAGTTAAACTTGGAATATTAACTAACATGCTTTGTCCTGAGGCTGGGAGTTACAGCTCCTTAGAAACTCAATGGAATAGACATCTTCTGGGTTCATCTATGTGCTAACCTGTGCAAGCTTCTGGCCAGATGGTGAATGTCATGTCTGGAGCCAATATAGGCTGATCAGAAGCCAGACTGAGCACAACTAACTCTTATTTACATCAAAGTATAAATTTCTGCTGAAGATTTAAATCTGTACACAAATGTAAGTCTGAAAGAACCTTGGGATTGGGAATCCTGTTTATGTATCTCTATAGCATATTCATGCATCTCTACAGCATAAGCAGAGAATCTCCTATGTTGTCAGTCACCACTGAGTCATCGTGACTCATAGTCTCCTTCTCATCTGCCCAAATTATCAACAAGGTTGAATTTGAAGGTAATTCAGAGATAGCAAAGTCTGTGTGGGAACTGGATCAATATATTAAAATTTTAAACAAGATTAATAAGCATTTACTTTATAAACAATATCCAGGAAGGCATGACATCTACTTTAAAAAAAAATTCTACTAAGTTCCTCAGATTTGTTCAGATGACAACAGGGTATAAGAGGATGCTATTTGGGATGCCTAAAAATACAGGAATACAATACATACTTGTTAATTTTATTTTACTTCTTTAAATTAGTCCAAATTATTGAGGCTTCCATTTTGTCAGCCTAGACATGTCATCTGTCTTATCTTTATCTCAGAGAGGAATTCCACTGCTAAGTTAATTTTTGTGTGCACTGTGTGACTGTCCTTCCTTACCTGCCTGGTCTAATAAAGAGCTGAATGGCCAACAGCTAGGCAGGAGAGGATAGGTGGGACTTCCAGGGAAAGATAGGAAGCCTGAGAAAGCATCTGAGACATGACACAAGAGATTTGCTAGCCAGACATAGAAGAAGTAGGATGTATAGTATTGAGGAGAGGTAATGAGCCACATGGCAGAACATAGATTAATATAAACTGATTAATTTGTTTTAAGAGCTAGTTGAAAGCAACCATAAGCTAAGGCCAAGCTTTCATAATTAACAAAATGTCTCCATGGCATTACTACAGAGCTACTGATATAAAGAAAGACCCAATATACTCCATGATTTGTTTAGATATAATTCTTCACTTGCTTTCCAACATCCCCTCATGTTTAATTCAGATTCAGCAGCTTCTATGTCAGATGAGAAACATGTAGTTCATACATACACAAACAACTGTAGCTGGACCACCTGGAATACTTACTTCAACCCTTACTTACCTTAGGATCAAATGGCAGCTAGAATCATCTCAGAGAATAGCTTTGTTTTCAGATGAGAAGCAAGGTGTGGGGGGATGGAGTGATGCTGGCTTTAGCCAGAGCTAGTCAGTACTAGGGCTCCAGCCACTATCATGAAGACGGTAAGAGGAGAATGATCTTATGACTGTACTTCTCACAAATACACTACACTTGTCAAATATTATGTATAATTTTAACAAAATACTTGCCATGAGGTGAGCTTTTAATATAGGTCCCAGATTTCTTTTAATACAGAAACAGATTATTTGGTCAGTGGAAAAAAATTTACTCAAACAAATGAGGGTTAGTCTTCAGCATGTGGAATTCTTTTAAATAAATTACCTGAGGCTAATTATCATCTCCTAGTTTTAATCCTTCAGTCTTTAGTTTTAAGTTCAACTGCTATGAAATCTAGGCCTGTAGTCATAACTCAAGAGAGGAGCAGGTCGTTCTGCAGCAATAAAAATAGCCCATTTTAATTTTTCATGCTGTTATAATATTTCATTAGGAGAATATTAGTTTCTTCCTTATAAGAATAGCTGCATCTTCAAACATACTTTTAAGGTTGGAGAGTTCTACTGGGCAGGTATGTTCTAGAAGACTGAATGCAAAAATGTTCTATTAGCCATTTATTTATGACTTCAATCATTATCGTGACTGCATTTTCTGCAACATAAATGCTAAATTATACATTATGCATCATCCTAAGCATATCAGATCAATTGTTAAACAGACCAGTAGGAATGATCACATTACAAACTTAAAATAAACTGAGCTACAGGGTAGAGTTCATGACTTCATTTAATATTGATAGCAGCTCAATTTAACAGTTGAAAAAGCAAACACCTTTAATAAATTTGGTGTGAATGATTATACAGCCCTATATTGAACTATTGTACAGGAGTGTATACATAAAAATCTGTAGGTCGAATTATTTACATTTCAATATATACCATATATTTTTCCTACTCACAATTTTCTTTTGATAAATGAAGCAGTTTCACTGTACACAGATGTACAATGTTATATTATGTCCTGAGTAATTGAGGGATTATTAATAAGCTACTGCAAATTTTCTTTTTTTAAGCTAATGATCCTGAAGATTCTGTACTAAAACATGAACAAAAGAATATTTTAAAGATTGCATCCAGCTTTGCACTTGTTTTATGCAGAAAAAGCTCAAGAATAGACAACAGCCATTGAGATTTGAGAAAATGCCCTCAAATGTTGAACGTTTAAGCAATGACTTATTTGTAGGGGTTTGTACAAGTTTTAAGTGATGTTGCCTACATCCAATTTGTCAGGCATGGAAGACTCTTTTCATGATTGGCCTACAGAACCTTTTGTACAGAACATTTGGTGTAAACTTCAGTGTTTAGGTGTACTAAGTCCCAATCAAAATGAGCAAAACATCTTTGAAATCTAGCTAGCCACATGGAAGGAGTATAAAAAACAAGCATATTTTGGTGAGAGAAGAAACCAGATGAATGTCGTTTCAGCATGATCTGGTAAGTCACCCACTCTGGGAGGTCCCAAGTTGGCTTGGCTCTGGGAGCCCCAACATAAGCAAGCCACACATCCATCTTGCGGCAGAGGACTGACTGACTTGCTGCACAATGAGAAGGAAGCACTATGGGAAAGGCCACGTTCAAGTGCAGAGGTACAGTAACAACTGCCGGTCAGGGTTGCCCTTGGCAGGCAAAGCAGCTGACTCCCAAACTCAGGCACTAGATATGGTATGTGAGGTGGTCTGGGATGGCTGCTGCAAGTTGCCCCAGCAGGAGGAGGCAGGCTGGGATTCTGGTGCGGGAGTCCACCTGCATCGGAGACACTTTAATGAGAAGGCACTGTGTTGGAAGTTCCTCTGTCACCTCAGATCTATCCCGTTCCATGGCTGCTGTAGTCAAAGACTCCTTTCTTGAAGAACGGCGAGAACTCACAAATGGTGTGTTTTGACAGGGTCAAACCCACTTTGTTGATGTGGAGGGGAGATGTTGAAGACTGGAGCATCACACTGAAAAACTCCCTGAGGTATTTCTGAGAAAGGACAAGAGTGAAGAATATGGTCAAGACAGTGCTAGAGTCAAGGAGGGGAGAGAAAATGTTCAATATACTATTGATCTTTACATACATTTATTTCATAAACAAAACCAAGGAGAGAATGCTCCAAAGGTCTCTTGACTACCGTGTCCCTTGTCATTCTAAGAAGAGTAGACAGGGCTGCAGTATCCAGGCCTGCAGTAGAAACTTTTTGGCTCGGGGCTATAATCCACAGAGATGTCACCTGAGGTCCACATGGTAGACAGTGTTATGTGGAAGAGCGGTGGTGCTTGCACAGGGCATGTCCTCTATGGCAACTTTACCCTAACTAGAAATGTCATTTTTCTCTCAAGTTTCACATTGGTTGGTACCAACTGAGCAACATTAGCATTTGTGTGTTTTTTGAATCCCATGTATAAAATAAAATCAGCTCCAAGTACTAGTATTTCTAGAATATTTTAAAATTTTTATAATCATCACCAATATAAAAAATAGTCTTTCTAAGGTGAAAGGTGAACTTCTCTGGGCTTTTGACCTTTCTCTTCCCCATAGCAGGTGCTCATTACAACATCACTTGCCTTCTATGGTCCTGAAAGAGGAAGATTGCCTGAGACAAGATTCTGAGATGCAGAATGTGAACTCAGATGTGGGTGCCTGAGATGAGAGGTTTGATAGGGAGGCTTTAAAGGAGGTGGAAGCCAAGGAGGCTCTAAGACCATATGATAATGAATTATTTGACCCCTGCTGAAGTTTGTCCTAAAAGAAAACTCACCTACCTTCATAAATGGAAAGATCTAGGTGCCCTTTGAAAGAAGTTATTTAGTCCAAATAAGTTTATTAGCTACTTGCTTAAAATTAATGGCAAGGGCTAAAGCAACCTTTATATACCATTACTACTAATCTCTGACTTTATATCCTTTATAAAGAAAGGCTGAATATGCAGCTTTAATGTATATTGCTTTTAGTATTTTCTGTATTGCCTAGGATAGAATCTCCAGCCTTGTGTATGTCAGGCAATCACTCTCCCACTGAACTGAAGTACTAGACATTAAACTATACATTCTCTCTATATATCATTTGACTAGTGTTTCACATATGAAACTGCCACCAAACCCAAGACAACAAATACTTGCATCGCCACAGAAGTTCCTCAAGTCACCTAATTTGGTGTGATCTTCACACTCTCCCTGAATGATACCTTTCTCTTGAGTAGACGTTTTCTATTGTGGAAGCTACTTTTGGAGTATACAAGAGGCTGGCCACCAGCACAAAGACTCAAGAACAATATATTTTCACTAATACTTGGTTTCCTGGCTCAGTATTCTTAACTGACTCGTCTCAGTAAACTCTCTTCACAGAGGATTCTGAAGCTGAAATCAGGGTAAGCCAAGAAATTACCTAAACCAAGTGACAAGAAAAACATCACAACATTGGTATTTTTCACATCAGAAGCCAAAAGGAAACATGATTTTAGTTTTTCTAGTTGAAGAGATTGAGAATATCAATTTGCTGGATAGAAAGGAGATACTGTCTTTATATAGAACACTTGAGTTGCTAAGGCTTAGTCACGTGGTGGTACATCTGGTTTTATGTGAATTCTACTTACTTGAACCCAATTAAGGGCTTTATCTACTGAGTCATTTTCCAACCTCTGCTTTTTGACAAAACATACCAAGCATTTGCAATAGAGTAAAGACAGCCTCTTTAACAAACTGTCCTGTGAAAGATGGGAATCAATATGTAAAAAAATGAAATTAAATTCTTCTAGCTTATTTGCCTAATGGATCAGATACCTTAGTTTAAGACCTGAAACACTGAAATTGTTAGAAAAAAAGTGGGGGAAAAGCACATCAAGATATAGGCATGGACTTCCTAAATATAACACCAGTGGCACAGACACTAAGACCAACAATCAATAAGTGGGATCTCCTGAAGCTAGGAAGCTTCTGCAAAGCCAAGGACACTGTCAATAGGACAAAACGACAGCCTACAGAATGGGAAAAGATCTTCACTAACCCTACAAGTGATAGAGGACTGATCTGTAAGATATATAAAGAGCTCAAGAATCTAGAGCCCAAAACCTTGAATAACCCTATTAAAAAATGGGGTACAGATCTGAAAAGGGACTTCTCAGCAGAGGAATTGAGAATGGCTGAAAGGCACCTGAAAAAGTGCTCATCATCTTTAGCCATCAGAGAAATGCAAATCAAAACAAGTTTGAGATACCACCTGACACCTGTTAGATTGGCTAAGATAAAAGGCACAGATGACAGCCTATGTTGGAGAGGATGGGGATCAAGGGGAACACTACTCCATTGTTGGTGGGAGTGTAAGCTTGTTCAGCTACTTTGAAATGCAATATGGCAGTTTCTCAGAAAACTGAGAATCAATCTCCCCAAGGACCCAGCAATGCCACTTTTGGGTGTATACCCTAAAGATGCACAGTCACACTCCAAAGGTATTAGCTCAACTATGTTCATAGCAGCATTATTTGTAATAACAAGAACCTGGAAACAATCTAGATGTCCCTCAACTGAAGAATGGATTAACAAACTGTGGTACATCTACACAATGGAATACTACTCAGCAGTAAGAAAAAATGATATCCTAAAATTTGCAGGCAAATGGATGGATTTGGAGAATATCCTCCTGAGCAAGGTATCGCAAACTCAGAAAGATACACAGGGGATGTACTCACTCATTAGTAGTCTCTAAACAAACTAACAAGAAAAAAGCCAAGCATGCCCAAGAGGCAAACCACAACCACTAAACAGCTTGGGATCAGAAACACCCTGGACTGACACTTCGGACCCCACTCCAACTATAGGAACACCTTACTCTCTCTTGAGGGTGGGTGGACAAAACTGGATTTGGCCAGGAGTGGAGACTGATCCAAGCATTATTGGGTCAGTGGGACCATAGGACTGTCTGCTCCCTGCCCAGGGAGGGGATGGGGAGTTGCGGAGAAGTAAAATGACCTGATGTGGTGGGAGGGGGAAGAGAACTTGAATAAGGATATACAGGGATGGAAAAAAAATTCAGAGGGAAAGCTGAACACAAAATAAATATATGTGTAGCAATCTTATTTGCATTATCACCCTTGATAAGTCATGCTTATGATTTTTATCTTCTTTACAGTTATTGTTAACTTTTCAGCATTTTAAATTCATTTTACTGTTTTTTGATAAATGCAAAATAAAAAAAAAGAAAAGAAAAAAAATGTTTCACATCATAAAAAAACAAAAGCAAAACAAAACCATGAAAAACAAAACAAAACAAAACAAAACAAAACAAAAAGAAAAGAAAACAAAACAAAACAAAAAAGATATAGGCATGGGCAGGGCTTTTCTCGAGAGGAATCTAGTTGCTCAACAAATAAAGCCAGCAGCTGGCCAATCACAGGGCTCCCATGAGATTAGAATGTTGTGTAAAACCAGTCAAGTAAAGAGAAAGCAATACAATGAGAGCAAATCCTTGGAAGTTATATACTTGATGTTTAATGTCTAAAATATATAAAGAATTCAGAAAACAAAAAAAGTCAGCTCGATAAATTGACTAATGAGATGAAACACAACCTCAAAGAGGAACATTAAAGGTCAACTAACTGAAAATGAGTTCAAATTTTCTAATCTTCAGAGAAATGCAAGTCAAAACTTCACTGAGATTCCATCTTATCCTGGTTGAAACAGCAGCCCTCAAGAAAACAACAAATGCTGGCATGCATGCAGCCAAAAGGAAACTTTATATGTGCTGATGGCAATCCAGCTAATCCAAGCACCATGGAGGGCAAAAGATTTCTAAACAAACAAACAAACAAACAAACAAACCTAACAGCAAACCTTCTATGTGACACAGCCATTTCACCTCTGGGTATCTACTACCTAAAGGACTTTACATCCACATGGTCACAAGACATTTCAAAATTAATGCTAACAAAGGTACCAATCATAGGAGCTAATTTATTGAACCAGAGTCAATGTTCTACAAGAGAGGGATGGATTAAAAAAGTGAGGAATATAGACAGTTAAATGCTTTTAGCTGTAAAGAAGAATAAAATGATTCCTTCCCCAGAAAAAAAATAGATACAAGTGGTCATGATTATGATAAGCTGATAAAGTCAAACAGAAAAAGAAAGTCATAGTTTGAATGTGGCCTCCATGAGTTCACAGGGAGTGGCACTATTAGGAGGTGTGGCCTTGTTGAAGGAAGTGTGTCACTGTGGGGGCAGTTGAGTTCCTTTTTTTCTTCATGGTCCATTGGCCACAGGCTATGAGGACAGAAAGGGCAGAAACAATGAACAAGGCCTTGGTTGACCTCTGGTATGATGGAAACAGCCTTTCAGGAGACTGCTTCAGTGGCACAGCTCAAGTTCATTCCAGAGAAAGGGAAATATAAAGCCTGGGAACAGTGGCTGGGACATCACCTAATTTGACTTAAACAGCATGCTTCTATCACAAGGCTCCATATATGGCAGCAGGATCCTATGGCTAAGCTCTTAACATGATGTCTGATCATCATATAGGCAAAGGGGGGAAAACTCTTGCAGGATATAGTGTCAAAATTATATGATTAGGATGTCCTTCTGTATGCTGCCTGTCATTGTAAATAAAGGAACTGTCTTGGCCTATGCAGGCATTTTAGAATTAGGTGGAGAAATCAGAGCATAGATAGGGGAAGGAGGGGGTAGTCAAAGGAGACACCAGCCAGCCACCCAAGAACCAACACTTAAAAGTAACACAGGTAAGCCTCAGGCCATATGGCAAGACAGATTAATGGAAATGGGTTGAATTAAGATGCAAGAGCTAGCTAGCAATATGCCTGAGCCATAGGCCAAGCAGAATGTAATTAATACAAGTGTCTGAATCATTTTTGTGTGTGTGTGTGTGTGTGTGTGTGTGTGTGTGTGTGTGTGTGAGAGAGAGAGAGAGAGAGAGAGAGAGAGGGGAAGTGGCTGCAGTCAGGTCTGAACTGCAGGTCTGGGCCAGACACCTCTTACTACAGTCACACTACAGGTAAGTTAGATATTTGGGCCTAGAGACATTCTCCAAATAAGGTCAGGCAGAGAGCAGGAAGCCTCTGCTGTGGGAGAGGGAGCACTCCACATTGCATGGAACTCAGAGAGAGCTGCTAGGCCATGGTAGACTGCACCTGACCAGCTGGGCCTCCCAGCAGGCATGGGTTGCCACTTCTGAGAACAGGCAGTAGAGGGCCATTTGTAGTTAAGGTTACAGATAGGGTATATCCCAATTCTGAAGAATTATTCAGATTTAATCATGAACAGGAATGAATCTAGTTTGTCTTTACTAAAAGATGGTGTTCAATCCTCAAATGGAAGTAGGATGGTTTATCATTACTCACCCTGTACAGGATGCAGCATATGCCTACCACCTCTGTGTGATTTATTCAGAAAAGTGGCAGTGTGGAGCAGGAGGGCCATTAATTGTAATGTAAGGACCTACATCATAACATACCTCTTGGTCTGCAAAGCCAAGCCTAGATGGAGAGTTGTATAGGCTAGGGGAAGTATCAGGGCTGGGCATGCTATCGGGAACCAAAGAAGGGTCTCAATTGTAGATGCCAGTAAATCTATCCAGCCACTCAGGATATCTTATGGCAGAGAAAGAAAAAGCTCGGAGTTAGCAGGTATTTGGAAAGCTATAACCTATAAACAGCCTCAGGTCTCTTCAGAGTCACTAAACTAACATCTGTGCATTGCAAATAGCCAAAATATCTGGGTTGAAGAAGGGACCACAGCCCATAGTACTAGGACATCAGCATGGAGACTGGTGGAGTGTCTACCCAGGCAGTAGCTCCACATTCAGAGTATGTCCACGGCACAGTCCAATCAAACTGGGCTACAGCCTGCCCAGAGCTCTACCTCTTGTCTCTAGGATTCATTGGTACTCTTACCCTGCTTAGAACCAGTTCCCTCCACATTCTCCAGCTGTTAAATTCTTACTTTTCAGGCTTGACATTCATTCACCACCTCTGAGGTCTAGGTAGATGCCTTTTTGTAGGTGCTCCAAAAATCCTCTTCTTTTTCCTCTTTGGCCACATTTTAATAACAATTTCATTATTCATTGCTATTAGGACTGCCAGTGATTCAGGCCAAACACTGACTCCTGTCCACTACTGAGTTCCTAGCTAGCCCAGCCCAAGCAGGTGGACAGATGGAAAACTCTGAGTCCTGAACAAAGTCAGGTCAAGGGAGCTAACAAAAAGCAAACTTAAACTTACCCTAAAAGATAAATAATATATATATATATGTATATATATATATATGCACACACACATATACACATGCATTTCTATATAGACAAAGAAAACTTACATTGTGGCATTCATAAAAACACATGGAAGTGGAAACTGTTATCACAAGTTATTATTCAATAAGCCCCAATTCATAAAGACAAGTGCAGCACATTTTCTCTCATATGGGCATCCAAAGTTAAATATGAGTGTGTGATCAAAGGTCATAAAAAGGGCCATAGGTAGAGAAAGAAAATCTTAAAGAAGATATGGAAATGGCAAAAAAAAAAAAAAAAAAAAAAAG
>PVIH01019459.1:0-20882 GCA_004025045.1 Sigmodon hispidus | reverse complement strand
GAAACCCAGTACTTTGTACACTAAGGGGAAAAAATGAAAAAGATAGGTGGGATTTAGATGACAGGGCAAAGCACCCACAGCAGAGAGGTGTCATTCGGAGCACTGAGAGGGAGACTATGTGTCTGTTGGACTCAACACATAGTGCCAGGGCTTGGCACGGTACTTTTTGGAGAGCAGGTATATAGTAACTGCTGGATGCATGCATGCGTCACCTGGACCAACCTTTACACATTTGGTCAGAATATGCAGGTCACTTAGGTCAAGTTAGGAGGCACATCCAGCATATTTGATGATTCAGTGTAGCTAAATTGTAGTTTCTAAAATGCTAGTTAAAAGTGATCAGACTAATATCTTTGGGAGTTTGGAACTGGGAAGACTTGGACAGGAGGATCTCATAAAGCCTACTGGATTGATTTATAACACAGTGAGAACCAGACCTTTCTCAGATCTGGAGATATCCCAGGGTATCTCCATCTGGACCTGGAATGTCTTCAGAGCTCATCAGTCAATGACAAATTCTCCAGGTTTCTCTGCCAGATGAATGGATCCTGTAGGTCTGATTAGATGGAAGCTTGTCCTGTGTTCCCACCTAATGACTTCTGGGGATGAAGACTGCCCTTGAACTGTCTTCCCTGCTAAATGTTACAACAGAAAGGCAGATGAGGCCCTAGTACATTTCTAAGAACATTTTGTTTCAATTTTAATGATCTCAATAATTTTAAATTACTGATTTATTTTAAAGTTTTGTAAAAGGAACAAAGTTCCATAACAATGATAGTTGAGAAAATCATTAGAATGACACAGCTCAGTGATGTATTGCACATAAACTAAGGAAGGGGCACAGCTACAGCTTGAGTGTTATTAAAACAAAAACTTTTTTTATGTTATGGTTATGACATCATCCTCTGCTAATCAAAATAGAGGGTAAGGAGCGGACAGATAAGACGGCTAAGACCTCTGAACACTTCTGAAGGCCCTAATTACACACACACACACACACACACACACACACACACACACACACACACTGATTGAAAGTCAAAAGGTATTCCAGAAGCCTACTTTAACATGGTATTAGCCATATTTTTATCTTTAGCTTCAGGACATGATCCTTGAGGGTCATATGAGAGAATTCTGACTCTCTCCCAGATTGGAAGAGCCAGTCATTCTCTCCTCCTTTTTGGCTGTTGACCTTGGCTAAGTCAGGGCCTCTTGATATCAGTGTGCATCAGTAAGGAAAGGATGTCTTAGAGGTTCTATTACCGAGAAAACTAGGAAATGCTTTTTTATGGAGCTCTGTTGATCTGAATCTAGACTTTGGGTTCTTCACACAGCCCTGTTACTTGTGCCAGCCTGACTCCTTCCATTGTTTGCTGAATTTAGACTTTGCTCATCCTTCCCTATTTTTGAACCTTTTCTTACTTCAAGATCCTAGGCCCAAAAAGGACCAGCTCTAATATAAGAATGGGTGGCACGTGGAAATGGCCTATTGGCTCTAGAAGGTTTTGCTCAGGTAGACAGCTGAGGTCCTGAGCTGTATCTGAGGTCACCTGCACGTGTCATTTGAAGGTGTAGAGTCTGGTGAGGGACTGGCAGAGACTGCCTGGAGGTTAGACTATACCCAGTTCTTCCAGCCTTCTTTCCTTAGTAAGCCAAATGAGCTATCATCAAAGAATAGGTGACTCTTCAGAGAAGAGAACTGGGTGCTCCCTAATAAGTGAAGCAGAAGCAGAGCAGTCAGGAAAATGGCCAGAAGTCTTCAAAGTCATTTTGAGTGTCTCTGCTGAAAAGACAGAGAGATAAAGTGTCCAGGGTGCAGCAGTCCCCGCAATTAAGCCTAGGAAAGGCAGCTTATGAATCTCAAACATGTGAGATAACCCCACGCCCTATGTAGATGCCTTCACTCTTTGAAGACAAGATGGGCTCAGCAGAGTGAGCTCTGTGGGTGATCTCAGTAGGTGGGATCAGCCTTCAGGCTGAACCTTGGTCTTGAGTCTTGGCTCTCTATCTTATGTGCCCACAGACCTTGGACTTCTATGGTATAATTTAAGCTTCCTGGGTCTGTGTATTCATCGATAATGCAGACTTGACAATAGTCCCCCATTGAGTTACTACAGAAATTTAATAAACACCTTTAAGAATTATCACAGTGCTTAGAACTTTGCAAGTCTTTGATAGATGGAGGTTGGCAGGACAGTCTTGTTTTGCTGGTAGGTGGAGTCTGCTAAAGGCGGCATTCAGAAACCTCATTGTTTCATGTCTGTAACAGCCACACATATACCACCTTCTTCCATCTTTAAAAGCCAGACATAGTGATGTGTGCCTATAATTCTATCATTGGGAAGACTGATGCAGGAGAACTGTTTGAGTATGAAACCAGCCTGGACTTCATAATGAATTTGAAGTTTACCTGAGCTGCACAGTAAAACCTTGACTTAAAAAATGAATAATAGTCCTGAAATAATATAAATTCTATATGTGTATGTATAAATATGTATGTGTATGTAACATATAGACTGAGAAAGTTGTTTTTATATATTTAGAAATATATACATATATAAAAAATAAGACAACAGAGAAATAGAGAACATGAATTTGATAGAAAGCAAGGTGGGAGGTTCATGGAAAAGGTTGGTGGAAGAAATGATATAAACATTCTAATTTCATAAATAAATAATAGATAAGAAAAACAAAGTCATGCAGTTCCTTATATGATATTGTCTTTATTTGTTTGTGGGAATTTCTTAAACTACATGGCAGATGTACATGGGTTTGTCTCTCCCAGTCACATCACCAGCTTGCTGTCTGTGAATTGGCAGACATTTCCAGACTGTAAACTGCATTGGAAACCTTTGAAGAAAGTCACTTTATGACATAAAGTGCTATGTGTCAGTGCTGAAATACTCCTTGAAGATTAGCTATCTAAACTTGATTTTCTGAAGGCATTGATAAGAAAGTTTTTATTTATGTCTTAATGTCAGCTCAAGTGGCAAAAAGTACATAGCCTAGATAAATATGTCTATTTCTTATTATTCTTAAATCTTTTTGGCCAATGTGTACACAAGTAAATTATGGGCATTTGTCCTCTGTTGCCATGCTCTCTACCCCACTCTCTGCTTCTTTTACCTCTTACTCTCATAGCAACCCTTCTTCCCCATCTCTTCAGACACCCCCAACTTCCTCCTTTCCACGGTCACTCACATAGACTCCCAATTGCTCTGACATCTTTCCTTATTCTCTACATTGCAATCATGCTGGGAGGAATTAGACTGACCTGCTTTTCCATCTTGCCTCCATGGCAGGGCTGTAATGGTGCCCATCTCCATGGGTGCAATTGCCGTTCTAGGTGTCACTGAGCCAAGGCATAAAACAGTCAGTGATTCATTGTGACACCACTCCAGGCAGAAGACGCTGGTCGTTTGCAGACCCTAACAGGACACACATTTTTAAATATCCCCACTTCTTTTTTATTTTACAGTGGAGAAAGCATTCAGTGAAAGGCAAACACAGCAGTTGGATAACTGATCTTACAAATCCTTTTCCTGCTTTGTATTTCTGACCCTGATAAGTCACTTAAACTCCTAATGTCCTTCAGTTTTTTTCAATTCTCTTTTTATAGAGTCTGCTACCCTAGGGATGCAGCCTGGTTCCTGAACTTATTTCTCACATGCTGAGGAATGCTAGGATGTCCATGGGTCTAAAGAAGAGGGATGCCTTTGGCAGAAGAGCTTTTTATTTCTCCCTTCAGTTGCAGATGTGATAGAAAAATATTCTGAGCCCAAGAAACAAAAATCACTAATGTAAATATGTGTTAAGTAATATATATATATATACATATATATATATACACATGGAATCACAATTATATAATCTATATAGGATACAATGAAAGTGGATTTCATTATTGAAGCAGAACTCAAAGACCAAACAAGTCATCATTGTCAGTTCCCGATTGGTCACCTGTAAAATCAAACAGTGAGGGGCCCTGAACTCCACAGCTACATACTCAGAGCAGATGTACTGTATACATCACACAGTGGAACTCTGACAGAGGGTGAATTTAATAATAAGATTCAGACACAGAAAGTGTGTTCCTTAACATGAAGTTTAAAACAGACAACAGTATTCTAAACCGGCAGATGTCCAGACAGCGAACTGTTGTTACCTTCAAGAAGAGGAATGCTAATGACAGGGACACAAGGGAGGGCTGGCTGGATTGAAACCATTACATTATTTATAACTGGGTGCTGATCACATAGGTATGTTCATTTGGGGGAAATTTATTAGGTTATATATTCATAGTGTGTAATGTTGTCCAGACATATATGAAAACTTAAAAATAACTCATGAAAAACAATTGTCACTGTTACATCTCTGCACTTCTAAACTAGACTGTGTGCCATGTGAGTTGAGGACTACAGAGAATGAAACCATGACCCTAAGAAACTATTGGAATGTCCATTCTGTCAGTTCTAGCTCTATCCACAGCCCTTAGTTTTATTCTTCATTTGAATCTGATCAGCCAACTTCAAACACAACCAATGAAGGTCATGCCTTGTTGTACAGTCCTGGGAACACCGTATGGTCACTGCAAAGAACATTTCCTAGCCCCATGCGGTCTCAACTCAGAAGTTGTCTGTGTCAAAGAAGCCAACCAATCCAAACTCCTACTGTGCGAGAGAAATCTCTGAAGTGTAAAGAAGTGGCCAGATGAGATCTTTCTGGAGGTTTCATGAAGCCATGGTAATGAGTTTATTTGAAGAAAAGGTCATTACCCTCCACAGATTTAAAGCTCTCTTGTAATGGCCATGCAGTGACAGGAAAGGTGTCACCAGTACTTCCTCCTTTATTTATCTTTTTAACTTTGCTTCTCATTATACACAACTTCAGGCTTTATTGGTCCTTAAAAAAGGATGTTACTTTGTGAACTAATTATGATAAAGTTGATACAACATCTGTTTTTATATTCCAATTGCCTTGTAGTCTGTCAGAGTTCACCTGGAAGGGTGTGCTCTGCCTGGCTCGTGGAGAAGGAGCTGCTTAGGCACTCCTGAGATTCTGCCTCTGCCCAGAAGTCCCCTCTCTGTCCCTGTAGGAAATTGTGGATGTCAGTCACAGTATAGTGCACAGCTGGGCAAGCCCTCGTTTTTTCCATTTAAAGTAATTTTCCTGTTTTTCTTCAAATTTTTTATTAGCACATATTAATTATATATGACAAAAGACTCATGATCAAATTTATCCCCTCTAATCCCACCTCTTGCTTTTTGAGACAGGGTTTCTCTGAGTTGCTCTGATTATCCTGGACCTCACTTAGTACATCAGACTGGCCTCAAACTCAGAGATCTTGCCTCTGTCTCCCAAGTGCTAGGATTAAAAGTGAGCACCACCAACCACCTTCACCTTTTATTCTTTTCTTCCCAGCTGGTCTCTCTTTCATTTTCATCTATCAATCTTTCTGTTTGCCAGTCTATCTGTCTATCTATCTATTAATCATATATATATACATACATATATATGTACATATACATACATGCATACATATATCAATTAGTTTAATTAGGCTTGCTTACAGAAATGTGATTGAGAGATTATTTTTCATGGTATGAGTAACTTACCAGTGACTGTGTCACTTAAGGAAGTGCCACTTTGTCTCCCAGCAACTATGAACTATCATTCTCTCCTCAGGAAGGGGTAAGTCTCCTGGGCCCCTCTCCTTCCATGGTAGAATGTTTCTGGGCCCAATCTTATTGCAGGTCTTAAGTGTTAATAATCACAGCTGCTGAGACAAAAGTGTCATGACCATGTCATGCCCAGAAGACAGAGTTCTATATACTCTGCTCCTTCCTCAAGCTCTTATATTCTTATCCACCACGTACACAGTGTTCCCTGATCCCAAAAAGGGATGATATAGATAATTCATTTAGATTCACCAGTCACTTATTCTCTGTGTTTTGATCAGTCATGAGTGTATTTATCTACTGCTAAATGAAGCCTCTGTGGCTCTCCTAGTTAGGGTTAGGGTTAGGGTAACCTAACCTGTATGCTTGATATAGCCCAGAGCTATCTGACGTATCTCAAATGAGAGCACCCCAGTCATTTTCCCTGTGAGCATGTCTGTGGGACACCTTGATAGCTAATTGATGTAGGAGAGCCCAGCCCATTGTAGGTAGCACCATCTCTGAGCTGGGCCTGGGATCTATGAACATAAACTTAAACATAAATACTTAGAAGGCAATTTGATAGATGTTTCATGTTCATTTAGCAAAAAAACTTCAGTAGTTTTCTTAATATGGTCTTCTCCCTTTCCAGCCATGAGCTTTTGGTTAGGTTTACAGTCCTGAATATCAGTTTCTACCTATGGGACAGGCCTCAAAGCAGAAAAATGGTTCATTAACTCCATGCTGTGAGACTGTGCTTTTGTACACTGAAAATAATTGTCAATGTAAATATTGGTCTAATAAAATGCTGATTAATCAGAAGCTAGGCAGACAGGAAGTATAGACAGTGCGACCAGACAAGGAAAATTCTGGGTAGAGAAAGAGCAGAGCAGAGGCCAGCTAGGCTCAGAGAAAGGAAAATGAGAATGCCTTTATGAATTGGGGCTACTTGAATAATAACTTGTGATAATAATTTCCAGTTCCATGTGTTTTTATGAATGCCACAATGTTAGTTTTCTTTGCATATATAGAAATACATGTGTATATGTGTGTGTGTATATATACATATATATATATACACATATATATTATTTATCTTTTAGGGTAAGTTTAAATATGCTTTTTGTTAGCTCCTTTGGCCTGACTTTGTTCAGGACTCAGAGTTTTCCTGTTTGGGCTGGGCTAGCTAGGAACTCAGCAGTGGATAGGAGTCAGTGTTTGGCCTGAGTCACTGGCAGTCCTACTAGGGATGAATAATGAAATTGTTATTAAAATATGGCCAAAAGGGAAAAAGAAGGGGGTTTTTGGAGCACCTACAAAAAGGCATCTACCTAGACCTCAGAGGTCGTGAATGAATGTCAAGCCTGAAAGATAAGAATTTAACAGCTCGAGAATGTGGAGGGAACTGGTTCTATGCAGGGTAAGAGTACCAATGAAGCCTAGGACAGAAGGTAGAGCTCTGAGCTCATTTGATTGGACTATGCCGTGGACACATTCTGAATGTGGAGTTGCTGCCTGGGTAGACACTCCACCAGTGTCCATGCTGAGGTCCTAGTACTACAGGCTGTGGTCTCTTCTTCAACCTAGATAGTTTGGCTACCATAAGATATCCTGAGTGGCTGGATAGATTCACTGGCATCTACAATTGAGACCCTTCTTTGGTTCCCAATAGTATGCCCAGCCTTGATACTTCCCCTAGCCTACACAACTCTCCATCTAGGCTTGGCTTTGCAGACCAAGAGGTATGTTATGATGTAGGTCCTTACATTACAATTAATGGCCCTCCTACTCCACACTGCCACTTTTCTGAATAAATCACACAGAGGTGGTAGGCATATGCTGCATCCTGTACAGGTTTGAGTAATGATAAACCATCCTACTTCCATTTGAGGATTGAACACCATCTTTTAGTAAAGACAAACTAGATTCATTCCTGTTCATGATTAAATCTGAATAATTCTTAAGGATTGGACTATCCCCCAACTGTAACCTTAACTACAAATGGTCCTCTATTGCCTGTTCTCGGAAATGGCAACCCATGCCTTTGTTTAAAAACCTTATTATGACTGCCTGTTGTTATGACTATCTTGTTATGATCACCCATTGTTGAATCCATTTTCTTCACTATAAGTTTGTGGATGTATATTACATATTTAATGAAACCTGAATACTGTGGAGAGAGCACACAGTCAAATCCTAGGCAGACAGCTTAGGAAATTCTTAAACCTTGAATACAAAGATAAACAGCTGAGTCAGCCACACACACCTTTAATCCCAGCACAAGGAAAGCTAGGCTTGGGGACCTACACACTTGATCTCACAATTCCAGAGACAAAACTTCCTCTGTTTCTGTGAGTTCAAGGCTACACGCCTTTAATCCTAACTTGGATGTGATAGGATATATAAGGGCTTGTAGAAACCCAGAGAAAACAGAAGTGACTGGGAGAAGTAACTGGCAGAAGCGACTGACCAGGAGCCAGGCTGAGAATCTTCCAAGACAGTTGGGTAAGAATTGACTGTGGTGCTTCCTCTCTCTGATATTTCAGCCTTCCCTCAATATTTGGCTCTGAGTCTTATTTGTGATACTAGACATAAGCTTTATAAGTTTAATGACATAAGCTCAAACCCACAACCCTCAGATTAAGCGTCTTATGCTCTACTGACTGAGCTAGCCAGCCAAGTTTCCAAATTTCGAGACGAAATAAAGTTAGACAGGCAGTAATTTGACTGGGAAATAGAATGTCTTATAGTTTCCTATTTCACTGACCCCAATAAGCCTTGCTCTTGTAGCTTCTTACCTCCACTTGAACTTAGATCAAGCCTGAGACGTAAACTACTATATACACTAGAAGGAATGCTTGCATGCAGCTGCTCACACATTCTGGAGCTTTGTCCAAACTCAATTTCCAAGAAGCCAATATTTAATAGCAGTGGCCTTAACTCTCTTGTCCTGGAGCTGATGAAATACCCAGCCTTGCCCTATCCAGACTCCAGATAGCCCATGGGATTAGGAATAAGGCAAAGAAAGAGGAAGTGAATGAAATTAATCAAGGTAGACTGCAGGTTTCTTTGGTTTCTATCTATAATTTATGATTAGATATAAATTATTATCCTATTCCATTTCAAGTCAGTGATTCCAATCCTTTGTGCAGTCCTAGTGAGTAACTCTATCCTTGAAAGCACTTGTATTCTAACAGTTTCCTTTACTATGATAGGTTTTAAAGTAAATACTTGAAATAAGTAGTCACCACTTGAAACATGGCATTTATTTCTTGATGTTACACAGAAGTCTGAGAGCTTCCAGTTAAAATTCATCAGGGTGAAAATGTTAGTCTGTGATTACAGAATCAGAACTATTCATTATAGCTATTCAGAGAATGTGCTTTATGAGTTTAATGACATAAGCATATTGTATTGAATTATTATGGTACTGCATCAATTGAATTCATAAATTTAATATACTCAGTCTGGTTCACAAATTCTAATAAAATCCAGCAAGCTTTAAAATTTTTATAAGGGATGTGTGTTTAAAGTCCATGTGGTATTTAATTTTTACAGGTTGACAGTCCTGCTCAGGGTATTAAACAGCTCCAGTGACCATGATGACCCTACCTGACAGGGGAGCAAGCTTTGGTGCAAGCTCTAAGGTGAACAGGCTATACTAGAAAGATCAGGACCTGCCTGCACAGAGAAGCTGGGGGAGCCTTTCCCTGCAGCACAAGTCAAAATCATCTTGTATTTTCTGCTCATGGAGAAGAAGGGAAGGGTGCTTATCCCCAAACTGCTAGTCAGAGAGAAGGAAGCTTGGTAACTTATAGGACATACTGTCAAGTTCTGATGGGTTCCATTCTCTACTTCACACAGTGGCTGAAGGGTAAAAGCAGGGGATCAAAGCTTGGAGAAGGGCTGTGAGAGGTCCCCAGACCTCCTAGGGGTCTTCCCCTTTGGCTTTGGTGAAGGTCAGCAAGTGGCTCAACACAGACACATCCAAGTAGCTTCAGCAGCACCAGGGAGAAAACAGAGCCCTTGGAGGCACATTCTGGTATGCATGGACTCTCTCCCAGCCCTATGGGCATATCCTCAGGTACCAAGGCCTGCACAACCACCACATGGGAGCAGGGGACTTTCTAAGCTGGGAGTGGGTAGTGCTGGAGTAAGTGCCTCACTGCTATGCACCCCATTTTCCCTACTTGATTATAATACCTTCTTAGGAAGAGAAGATTCTATGAACTCCTGCCTGTAAAGTGCTTGGGGCAGAATCCAATTCACATCATTTCCATTGTAAAGAGTCAATATTATTATCTATACTACACTGTCCTCAGGGAGCTAGCAGACAAATATGCTAATTTTCTCTTCTTTTAGAGTTTAAGACATATGAGCTTAAAATGTGTGGGAAAAAAATAAGTGCTTTCTCTTGCAAAGATTAGCAGAAGACAGCATGCATGGGGATGTGTTTCCCATACTGCTTCTAATCAAGCACTGGCAGATCTTCCTCTCAAGAACTGCTCTCAAGACAGAAAAAGGAAACATTTCAAAGTGGGGAATGATGATTAAACATGTGCTGAAAGCCGACCCATACCAAGTAAGAGCTTATTTCAGGCACATTTCAGATCCTAATATTCTGACAATTGCATTTAGGGGAAGGCAACTGTTATTTTTGTTTCCAAGCTTAGGGTTCCTTCCATCACTGAGATTTTTGGCAATCTGAGATAGAATGACTGCTTCAAATTACTATGCTGACTGATCGAATTTGTAGTGTTTATCTTTCTGTGTGGTACCTCTTGGCTATGATGCACCTATACACAAATTCTAATAATCATGTGCTAAACAAAGAGAGTATTAGGAAGGCAATGCACAGGACTTGCTGGAAGCCCAAGCCTCTCTTACAGTGGAACTCAGGATACTAACTTCCCTTTGGCTACAATTCAACTGTCCATGGCCATCTGAACGACACCAAGTTTCTGAACTCAGTGCAAGAGGGTAAGCTTCTCAGACTTAGGAGGGAGGGAAGACCTGATGCCCCATGTTTTGTTTCCTGAACAAGGGGCTCCTAACTGCAAGGGACTATTTGCCTTGTAGATTACCCTCCTGCCTTAGGCTTTATCTCTCAGTGTCTACCATAGTCCTCTGTTCCTGGGGGAAGACATGACCAAACCCCGGGTGTAAGGAGACCCATGGCCTTTAGTATTAGGCCTATGACCCAACCAAACAGAGATTAACCAGGGATTTGGATTATCTGCACCAATGGGCCTCTTCAGTGGGGACAATGACAGAGGCATGACCGTCAGGGGAAAAAGAGGCAGATAGGATGCCAGATCAAAATGTCTCAAACACAAGATCTCTAACTGAAAAGAATGAAGTTGGGTAAGTATTTCATATGGGAAAATGCAGATAAAAATTCCTTTTCTATACAGTTACTTATTGATGCATATATGTGCCATATGTATGTGTACAAATGTGTACATATAGTATATTCACTGAAGACACTGAAGACGAGTGACTGTCATTGGGTAGCTGACGGAAAGCCCTAATCGAAGTCCCACAGTTTATAGTGGCTTCTTTTTACTAACCATAGGAAGGTACTATTTTTTTTTTTCTTTTTTGATAGAAAGACGTTCTTAATTAACTGAATCTAATTTGTGCCTCAACACCAAAGTTCAAGAACTCAACTGTCCTGGCCACCAAGTCAAGTCTGAGAACCGAGCACATAAGCAATGAAGACTACCGTGGCTTAGCTGACAAGTACCCTTCCTGAGGCACACTATGTCTAACTAGCTTAAATTGCTACCTGAGTGTCACTCTTTCAGTCATCACATCCGTAAGCTTTCATTCTTCGGCTGAAATGTGGAAGGTAAGGGAAGGGGACAGAGGAGACTGGACATGGGATGATGATGTTCCCAATAAGAGGAAGTACGTCAGCTGGAGGATCCTAGAAAGAGCCATGGGGCCTTTCACCAGAGACTGGGCTCACAGGGGCTAAGTTGAGACCCACTTAAAAATAATTTACTTTATTTTCCTTTCTGTGTCTGTGCTCTCTCTGTGTGTTTGAGCACACTTATGGGGGTGCCCTCAGAGGTTACACTAGGAGTTACAAATGGCTGAGAGTCAATAAATGTGGATGCTGGGAACTTAACTCTGGTTCACATTCTTAACAACTGCTTAGCCATTCCTCAGGTTCTATGCTCACTTTGGAATTTTAATTTTTACTCCAATGAAACTTCCATTCAGGCAAGAAATGTCAGTGTACAACATGTAAACTGTTACTTGGAATGGCCAGATTCTTTTAAAGAAGCAGATATAAACACAGTATGGTGAACTGCAAGACAAATGCTATTATATTAATGGATAAGGAAAGGTAAATGGATATGAAGAAGCATAGACCCAGACTCTGGAGGTATTTCCAAAAGAAGAAGGCATCTTACCGCTCACAGTGTTTAATCAAAGAATTATGCAATACAAAGCCCTGGAGCCCACAGGGGTTGCTTTCTAGCTGCCTAGAAAGTCTTCTGAGAAAATGAGAGTGCTTTCAATTTCTACCATGTTCAACACTGATTAGCAAGTGCTTTCTTGATTCCAATATCAGTTTCTTAATTTCATAAATAATATGAAACAGGTGATCTCAATTAAAAAAGAGATTAGGTAAAGTCTTAATTAAATAAGTTTGGGTTATCTAGAATAGAAATTAAATATATAAATGATAACACATTGCAGAGAACTAGTATAACAGAAATAAATCTATTTGGCAAGAGATGAGAGCTTTACACAGACCAAAAGCCGATGAATAGTTGTATAGAATTAGAACAAACTAATGCTTTTATCCATTTGGATCTCCCTCAATATTATTTCAAAGGGTTGTGGCATATGTTCTGATTCATTAACAATATGAAATATAAGTGACACAAACAGAACCAGAAAGGATTGTCAGGGGAGAGGAGCCAGCTGAATTCTAAAATGAAGATGCATTATAGGAATGCTGCAAAGGACAGAATAGGGCTTAGCAGCAGAGGCCAGAGCAGATACCTTTTTCAAAGGACAGCACCAGTTATTTGGGAAGCAAATTTAAATAAATAGAGTTAAGGGAACAGTAGCATTGGCAAGAAATTCTAATGCAAATTGGATAGGGCTCCATAAGAGAGAAAAGATGACTCCCGAAAGTTGATATAAATAGTAAGCGGAGGGCTTGGCGGCAATGGCACAGAGGCTGCAGCTCTTAAAATATATGAATGTAAGAAAATCCCAAATGTGTTTTTTGAGCCATTGCAACAAAAGAGATGTATAAGGAGGAACTGTGCTGACATGGGTAGAAATAAACAAAACCACCTATTTTAGGAGGTGTGAAGTTAAACCTTGGGCTTTATAACAGTGCTATTGGATGCAGAGGTTAACAAGGCCATGCTAAGCCATGCAATGAAAATGGCTTCTCGAAGGATCTACAGAAAAGGTCCAGTTTGGGGTAGGAGTACGGGTAATAAAACGAGTCAAAGGTGGTAAACAGAGTGGATAGAGAAGTGAAGACTATACCAAAATGCTCAGCACTGACAAGACAGAATATACCACAAGACAGTTGTAACTGGGGGACCAGCAGAAAAGTCTCAGAAATGAAGGCGACTAGAGCGATGAACAAAGCCCAGAGTCCAGTGGAACAGGTGGATGGCTGACTAAAACAAAGTCCTCACCACTTAATACACTGAGCAGTACAAGGCTATTCCCTAAGCTTCTACAAAGAATGGAAAGGAATATACCATACAGAAAGACCAAGACTCTAAATGGCCTGAACTGTTTTAGCAGCAGAAATGAAGGTAGAAAATCATGGAGTTGTCACTTGAAAATTTGTAAAAACAACAACTTCACAATGAACATTCTAAATCCAGGGGGTGCCTCAGTAGATGAAGACATGTGCAAACATATGGCTAGCTAGTATTTGCCTTTTGCATAACCTTTCTGAAGAAGCTACTAAGAATTTGCTCCATGAAAAAGAAGCAGTTAATTAACAAAGACAGACATGGAGTATAGGAAGCAGGGAAAGCCATCACGAAGGACAGACACAGAGATGAAGAGGAGAGGTCCGCAGACAGAGCTCTGCTGGGAAGTTACACTCACAAGACACACCAAGGATGTGAACAGTTCATATAGCTGAGACTTGAAGTTGGTTGGTGAAGATTATGCATTTACTAAGCATATTGCTGAGCTGAGTCCCTTGTAAGGCCTTGTAGGCAGGGCAATGGATGGTGAGCACAAGGTTTCCCTTGCCATTTCTTTTTTTTTTTTTTGTTAAATATTTTATTTTATGTTTTGCCTGCATGTATAACTGTGTAGGGGTGTCAGATCTTGGAATTACAGACAGTTGCTAGCTGCCATGTGGATGCTGGGAACTGAACTCAGGTCCTCCGGAAGAAGTCAGTGCTCTTAACCGCTGAGCCATCTCTCCAGCCCTCCCATGCCATTTCTTGTCTGGTGCTATTGCTTTGTCTTAAAGCACCAGACTGTGAGCATTTGTTACATGTTTAATAAATCCTGAAACATCAGAGGCAGCACACAGTCAAATCCCAGGCAGACAGCTCAGGAAATTCTTGATCCTTGAATACAAGGATAAACAGCTGAGTCAATCACACAAACCTTTAATCCCAGCACAGGGAAAGCCAGGAGTGGTGACCATCATCCTTAATCCCATAACTCCAGAGACAGAACTCCAGAGACAGAGTTCAATGCTACACATTTTTAATCCTAATCTGGATGGGATAGGGTATATAAGGGTTTGTAGAAACCAGGCAGAGGCAGAAGCGACTGGCAGAAGTGACCAGGAGCGAGGCTGAGGAAGCTGGATGAGTATAGAGTATGGTGCTTTCTCTCTCTGATATTTCATTCTTCCCCCATATTTGGCTCTGAGTCTTCTTTTCTTACAACCCAAATTCATGCAACTACACTAGACTTTCTTTTTAATGTCTTATTTTTTGTGTTGGTGTGCTTGTATATGTATGATTATTGGCACATATATGTTATGAAATACATGGGGATGTCAGAGGGCAACTTTTCACTTCTCTCCTTCTACTTTGTATCTAGAATTCAGGTCATAAGGCTTGGCAGCCAGTGTATTTACTAGTTAAGTCATCTTGCTGTACCAATGCTGTGCTCTACGATGCAGACTTTTTTGATTCACAGCAAGCTTACATACTTTAAAAAATTAAATAAGCACTTTAAAAGGACTTAAAGTGCCCACCAGCCTGTGGGCTGACTCAGTGGGTCCAGGTGCTCAACACCAAGCTATCAACCAGAGTTTGGTTGGCAGGACCCCTAAGTTTGTCTTCTGACTAGTACATGTTTAATGGGACACATGCATGTACACACATGCATATGAACACACACACACACACACACACACACACACATCAAATGTAATAAAAATGCTAAGCTTTACTGAAATCCTAGGCAATAAGAACTTGGGTAAATGTGGCTCATACAGCAAGCCTAAGTACCTCATCAAAATGGTTTAAAGCAATTAGAAAGGAGAAAGGGAAGCCTATAAACTCCACATGACCACTGTAACACTCAGGACTAGCCAGGCCAGCCATATAGTCTCCTGCCATATAGTCAAAATGGTGGCCAGTGCCAAAGAACCCAAGAGATCTGGGTTCTTTGTTTCTAGGAACTTTAGAACTGGTATTTCTACCCATATCTACAATCTATAATAGCTATAACCTATGCAATAATCTATACTATAATTATATTTACATATGTATATGTTTATATTTTATCTTATCTCACAGTAATGTATTGTTTAGTCTCTCCAGATACTGATTATATTTAAAAGATCTCAACAGGGGGCCTCTAGTTGACAGTCTTATCACCTGACAGGGCAGGAAGGGGCTAAAACCTTCTGTGTTGGGCTGGGAAAACCAGTCTTTTCCTGCCTTTGAACTTAAATGGCTTTCTTGGTTCTTGGAGTAAAACTTGATGAAATGCACTCTTAGTTCTAAGACGGATTTCACTGCATTGCTAAGATTAATGCTCAGAGTCTTGGCATCCACACCAATTCCATCACCGTGCTCCAGGGTCCACTCATTTGAGTGACACACTATCTTTCTTATCCAGTGACTTTTTTGATATCACAAAAGGAAGACAGAACAATAGGCAGTGTTCTCCTGCTCCCATTATGCTTCCTTCAGGAAAACTGCTCTTCTCTCACTGTTGGCTCCTCACTCGTCTCAAGATCAAGTTTAAAGCCAGGGGATTGGTTCTTCTGTCTCTTAGGACCAACACATCAGTGTCTTCTCACAGCAGATTCAGACTCCTGGATCCAGTCCTGGGCTGAGAAATCTAAATTTATTTGAGAAAGGCCTAGGAATCTGTACTTTAAAGAAGTTATTTAAGAGAATTTCAAAGATTGGCCTGACAGTTCGGGGAATGAAACCAGTGCTTTGATAGGTCTGATCTCAGGGGAAAAACACAGTGGATATCCCTGTGCTTAGGATAGCATCCTCAATCGGCTGTTGAGCTGAGTGAGATATCAGAATACACAGATGACAGGGCTCAGTGCATTCAGGACAGATTCACAGTGAAACCATGGAACAGTCCCAAGCATGAATGGCAATAGATAGTTGGTAGATTGAATAATAAATGCAGGAGAGATCCCATCAAAACCAGTTCCAGACATCAAAGACTTGATGTGCAACGAAGAGACCCAGGCCTCACTCTCTTTAAAACACTCCTGCCAAGAAGCTACAGGGGCCAGTGACCAAACCTTCGGTTTTTAGAATATATGGGGTGAAAGGTAGCAACACACTCAACAAAACTCAGGGCTTTCAGAGGTCAGCAGGTAAGTGATATGGCACCGCCCACAAAGTACAGTGAGAAACATAGATGAAGGGGGGGGTGTGTGTGCTCACAGACAATAAGAGACTCATACCTAATGCAGTGTGGGCATATTTAGGCCTTGGTCAAAACCATCCACTGGATAAAATGGGGAATAAAGGTGTAGTCTGAATACCAATTAGGTATCTGTCCACAATAAAACAACTCTCTCCTCTCCTCTCCTCTCTCTCTCTCTCTCTCTCTCTCTCTCTCTCTCTCTCTCTCTCTCTCTCTCTCTCTCTCTCTCTGTGTGTGTGTGTGTGTGTGTGTGTGTGTTTGAGTCTATGACGCATATACACTAAATGTTGAAGTTGAGTGATGGGGAGTGTATATTGGGATTTAGAAAATTGTCCTTTCTGAATTTATGTGCTTTATATATTGTCATAAAACAAATAAAAAAGAAGGTAGTATATGGCTTCTGTTTCAGGGCATTATAAGAGTCCTGCTAGTCCAGTGAGGTTTGAGGGGTATTTAATTTCCCACAGCAGAAACTCACTAGCAAGGTGGATGCTTCCCTAGCAGAATTCTATCAGCATTTGGGCTCAAAAAACAGAATCTTCTGAAGGAAAAGTTCTTCTTTTTCTTTCTTTTTTATATTTTATTTTGTTTTGTTTTGAATTGTTCTTCTGAATGTGAAAAGGTTGCAAAGGTCTGTCAAGGAAGGTCATTGTGCACCATAAGAAAAGAGGCCATGTTTTCAGAGATACACATTCGAATGTAAAAATGTATGTAGCTGACAACTACTAGCCCTGTACCCCAACTCAATAGGTGTCCTAGAGGGATTAATTTTTAATGCTACAAAATGTAACGACAGGGACAAGGTAAGGTTCATTGAGACTTTAGGGACCCATGAGTGATTTCTTTTAAGTGGGCAGTTAATATATAAGTAACCATGACAATGTGTCCTTAGAATACCCTAGCTGATATTCCAAGACAGAAGGGGATAAATAAAGGCCTTTTGAACTGAACTGTATAGTGATAGGGGCTTCTCTTTTCATTTTCTGAAGATTATTTTTTATTAAGAAGTTTTCACATATTTTATCGTATTTTCCCCTTCCAGATTCTATCTACTCAACTTTCTCTTTCAAAAAGAAAAATCAAGATGCAAACAAGAAAACAAAATAAAAAATAAAACTCCTCCCCTTCCTGCCAACCCACAAAAAAGAAAAATCAATCCTCTCCCTTCAAGGATAGAGGATCTATGCAGAACATGCAGAAGAGGAGAGGGCTGACTGTAAGAGCCAGACAGGATGGATGACTCCAAGGAAACAGTGTCTTCCAGATACACAGGACTGATGATGGACAGATGGACTCACAGAGACTGTGGTAGTACATATAAGACCTGAACAAGTTCAAGCCTGATGGGGTTCCACTCTTACCAAGAATCTATCTGCAACTGAAACCCAATGGCAAGGAGGAGAGTCAGGGTATGTCAGCCAGACTGCAGAGCAGGCTACATGCTCCATAGTCAGGCAACACAAAACAAATTCAATGGTATTTCTGTGGTCTTTCTGTTTAGATAAAGGCTTATTAGCCATGAAGGGAACTGGTGGGAGGGAGAATCTTTTCAATTGTTTGACAGGAACAGTGCTCCACCTGGCCTTTGGTCATCCTAAATGTGATTATAGAGCTGTTTCTTTTGGCCACTAGAGTCTGTATGGTTCATTTGGAAACATGGTCTACTGGCTGTGCACTTAAAGTTCCAGACTCTTAAAGCATGGACTTTAAGATTTAGACATTAAACTTATGTTAAAATGTATGAGTGGATAAAGACAATGCTTGGCAAGAGAGGCGCAATAGTGATTTAATTTTGGAAAATGGGAAAGTCAATCCTAATGGCATATAAACTATCAGGCTTTTAGCAGTGGGTTAGATACAGTTCTAGTATAGCTTGCTTATATGATGATTACATTCCTTTCAACAGTACCTTAACATAATAATGTTCAAGGCAAGTGATTAATGGTTATCAAGCCCACCCTAATATTCATCTATTTTTCTCCCCTTCTGCTTTTAGTAAGCAATAAGAGGGTGTTGAAAAATAACAGAAAAGACAGAAGTGAGATGGAAATGAGGAGGAAAACCATAAAAACACATACTAGATCATATGAAGGACAGATGATCATAAACACACAAAGATCATGTTTCAAATGCTTATCTTTATTAACAGTCTATTTTTGAGTAGTTTTAGGTCCACAGAAAGATATCTTTTCCTTTCTTCCTTCCTTTCCTACTTCCATTCCTCCCTTCCCCTCCCTCCTTCTTTCCTTCCTCCTTACTTCCTTGTCAAGTCTTCAAGATTTTTCTACATATAAAATATTACCTGTGAAAAACCATAGCGCAAGCCTTCCTTTCAACCATGTCTTACTGTATTACTTAAAAGTTTTATGTTTACTTTAAAATCATATAACTGTAATATGACAAAACAATTAAAAATAGTTATCTTTGAAATCTAGGGGTCTATATGGAAGCAGAAGTGGAAATACTGTAAGAGCCAGAGGCGGTGGACAACTTCAAGAAATAGCATTATCTAGACACAGCAGGCTATCCATATGAACTCATAGAGACTGTCATAGCTGCCATAGGACCCACAAGACCCATGCAAGCTCAAACCAGAGGAATGCCCAGCATGAAGAAGAGGTAGTGAGCACAGAGTCCACCCCAGCCAAGCAGTTATATGCAAATGATAGCTGTTAGGAGGGGGAAATAAAACAGTGTTTTTCAGGGGAATGACACGGAGATATATCAACCACACTCCAGGGTAGTCCCCATGCTCCAGAGAAGTTGGTCAACATAGACTGAACTCCACGTTTTGCTTTGGTGTGTGTGTGTGTGTGTGTGTGTGTGTGTGTGTGTGTGTGTGTACGTGCATGCACATGCGTGTGCATTCATGTGTTTCTTTAGGGGAGAGGGTTGCTTTTAAGACAAAAAACCATGAAATTTTGTGGCGCAAGGAAAGAATATGATAGAAATATAGTGTACAAAATTCCTAAGAAATAAAAATATTAAAAAGAATTTATAAAATATATGCTATTATAGTTACTCCCTAACTGTCTGTGCCCACTTCAGTCTGGCTTCTTTCTAATTTCCTTACTTCAATTACAGTGTAACAGAGTACACTGTAAAATTAGCCTGACCTTATCATCTAGAAAATGTTTTAGGAGAGTCAAGGACCCTTGAAGAGAGATCTGCACATAGTTTTAGGGAGTGCCATGAATTAATCTCCGTGAAGATGAAAAGAAATGAATTTTGGGTCATAATAAAGGACCAATCAGTTGAAATAAAGTTCTCACACCAAGATGGCCTTTTGGAACTCTACTAAAGAAGAAAGGGACACCCAATTTTATCCTCCAGATCAACCAGTCACGAGAAAGTCAACTGCTCCAAGGCCATATAAGGGTAAACACGTTCTTCTTACCAACTGCAGCTCTGAGATGAGAGCTGAGAACTTTGGCCAGTCCATAGCCCCAGCAGTTGGAAATAGGGGCATTTCTAGCTTGACAGGCTTGGATTTGGAAAGATATGACTTAACTCATGAAATATAAACCCCTAGAGGCTAAGAAGAATGCTCTATCTCACTGCTCAAGGGACACTCAAAAAGTTGCTTTTGAATTCACAGGGGGACAGAAAGTAGTAAACATCTCCATTTTTACTTAAAATTGTGAAGACCACAGGCAAAAACAAAATGGATTCCAAGAGAAGAAAGAATTGATAAATAACTGGAGTTGGGCTTCTAAGATGTGAAACCAGGCTGTACTTGCCCCCAAGAATAACATAAAGTTTGCAGACATTAAAAACAAAAACCTCATAGCTAAGAGATCCTGAGTGGTTTACACTGGATGTGACAGGTGAAGAACAACTTTCCACATTTGACACAGGGTATCCAAGCCCCCTACCTGTCACCCTCACCCAGGACAGAATGCAACTTGGCAAAGAAGAGAAAGAGGATGGCAGAGTGCCAGCATTTGGAAACAGCATGGAAGGCACTCTCTTCATCTTGAAGGCCTCTCTGTGAGGACTCTCCTTGGAAATGTTCATTTTAATTTTGCTTTACTCTAACTGGTCATAGAAAAAGAGTGGGATCTTTCCTCTATGAACAACAGTGAAGGTCAAAGAGCTTCAACTCAAACTGATGAGGTTGTAGTACAGAAAGGGATTTTTGCATTTGTCAGCCCTGGGATTGATTGACTGGGGCATGTGCACCCTTTGTCTCGCAGCACCACCATCATCATTACAACCACCACCACCATCATTACAACCACCACCTCCACCATCATTACAACCACCACCTCCACCATCATTACAACCACCACCTCCATCATTACAACCACCACCACCACCATCATTACAACCACTACCACCACCATCATTACAACCACC
>PVIH01019458.1:0-35306 GCA_004025045.1 Sigmodon hispidus | reverse complement strand
AAAAAAAAAAAAAAAAAAAAAAAAAAAAAAAAAAAAAAAAAAAAAAAAAAAAAGATAGTGAGTAAAACTGTAGGTAGTATGTTGCCAGGATATGGGGGATTAAGCATTGCGTTTTGAAGCCTGACTCTCTTTGTTTTCTAGTTTTTGCTTTGCAGTTTGCCCACAAATGTCTTGCATCATAATATTTATAAGCTCCCATTACTGTGCTTTTCCACCATGCTGGAAGGCAATGGTTTAAATTGTGAGTCAAAAAAAAAAAATCTTCCCTCTATTAAGTTGCTCTAGGATTTTATATCACCAAGGAAAGTCACCAAGACAACAGGGATTATGTTGAGTGCTTTCATATACATTTTTATGTAACTCAGTGGCTAATTCAAACAGCTGCAAATATCTATATTTTAGATATGATAAAATGGAAGAGAAATTATTTAACTGATCTATGATAACTTTCATTTTGAGAATGCTGTTTGAGATTTTATTGTAAGGATTATAATAGTAAAACCATAAAGCTGATGATGTAGCATCTGCATGGTGCGTGTGCCCATCTCCAGGTTTCCTTACAGCTACCTTGCTTACAAGATGACAGTTTTAACACTTGCCATCTGTCTGAATTCTAGTAATGGGAACAGTAGAGGAAAGGAATACAGAGCATACTCCTTTACACCTAAGGACCTAATCAGACATGGGATTGTGTCATATGCTATTGTTCATAATATAAATACAAGGTCCTAATTGTAAAGGGAGGTTGCAAACATAGATAATGGGTAGTTATCTTTCCTTCAAAACTGTTACTAGGGAAGGGAGGAATTACAAGCCAAAGATGTCATCTATACCATCAAATGTTTACATATCCTTCTACCAAAACACAATCAACTCACCCTTCTTTCAAGAAACAGTTCCTAATCTTTGTTTAATGTATCCAGCATCAAAGCTCCTTAAAAAAAATTTATTCTTTTCATTATGTTAAACCTTATTATCTCACCCACAATAAAATATGTTATTTAATGGCCCTGGCTACAGCCACCAGGATCATTCATTATGCCCTAAGTGTTTTCAAAGAGGCAGTTGCCATTGAGAAGAGTTGTGTATAAACACAGACCTTAATCGCTCTTGCACCATAGTTAGCAGTTCAGAAGTCACTAAGACTTTCTTCCCATTCTGCCATAGAAGTTGAGCTGTACACTTTCTTATCAGTTCCTAGTGCCCCTGGATCGGTATCCTTAAGCACCAGTTCCATGAATATTGATTATGTCTTCTTTCACTGTGTTTTAGGGTTGAAAGTATTTTTATTTGAGGGATTAGGAAGATCGCTCATCAATTAAGAGTGCTTGCTGGTCTTGCAGGAGAACTCAATTTGGTTCCCAACTGCACCAGAAACTTTAGATTCTGAGCATCTGGATCCCGAGCATCTGGATTTATAGCCTGAGCATCTCTTTGGCTCACCTGCACACATGAACTTATGGGAACACACCATCTCTCCACACATGCACATAATTAAAAAAATAAAATAATCTTTTGAAAAGTGCTATTCTACTCTCTCATATGTAAGGAACAAAGCTCTTTGATTACTGAGTAAAGACTGTAATATCCCTTTAAATTAAATTTAACTTGATTAAATTCTATGACACATTCTTAGTATCATGCTAAAAGACTACAATTACTGGCAGATTTTTCCCACTTTTTATCTTTGGAGCAACACACTAAAATTTATGTCTTAGTAGGTATCGTCTTATGAGCTAGAATTACTGTCAAAGACTTGTGTGAACAATGGTCATACTTATACTTCAGTTTGACATCTATGAATATGTTTTGTTATGCATTGTGTATTCACTTGGTGCTTTTACACCTTAAGTGCCTTTTCCTTTAACTGCCTCATGTGGTTTCTATGGTTACATGCTCATTTCACTTCTATTTTTGCTTTAAGGGGCCAGACTGCTACATGTGGAAATAAAAGCCAAGGACAAGCAGTTCAGCCTTAATGGTCCTCCCCCAGCTTGTGTTCTTGATGCACTAATCCTTAAGATGCAATTAATTCCATGTTAATGAATCTGTTAACCATTATTAAATATAATCTACGTACACAAAATAATTCACATGCTTATCTCTTCTTCTGTTGTGAACACTGCATAAGTATCAGGTCCTATTTACTCAGTAACTTTCTGTCTAACATAAGATTCTTGCCAACAACATGAAGCATCCTAAAGGCACAGTGTGGCATCTGCCCTTCCTCACTGTAAGTCTATTGCTTCTTATTTTGATAATACAAAACTTCAAAGACATAGGCTTTCACTTTTCTTTTTTGTGACCTCAGTCATACATTTCTCAGACAAGTTGAAGCTATTGTCTGTTGTGTTCACCTTTAGCTTGAGGCAGTAAAGTAAACAAAAGCACCACAGGTGTACTGTGATAAAGTCCTACAGTTCAGAAAATTGTAGAAAAAGCAAGCCAAATTAAAATGTTGATCCCCATGCAACAAGTCCTAACAATAGAAGTTGAAGTATATGAAAAGTAAGCTGGGCAATGAGAGCAAATTACCTTTTGTAACTAGATTTTACTTTTAAAATGTAAAAGCTGCTGCTGGTTAGATGTGGCCACCTAAGATAGCTAATAGGGATGGTAGATCACTGACAATAAGGTGCCAATTTTTCATGTATTTTAACATTAATGTATTGCTTCATATATATGTATATATATAATGTGTTTTAATCAAATCCATATCCTGTTTCCTCCTCTCTCCTCTCTAATTCTTTCTACATAGTTCTGACAGTTTTTTCCCCTCCCAATATTAGCTTTTTACATAGTTCTGACAGTTTTTTCCCCTCCCAATTTTATTCAAAGGAGAAAGGGAAAGTTACTTTCCCCAAATGGCTTCCAGTTTGTTCCAATCTTTGTAATTTTTTTAAGATTTATTGTTATTTTTAATAATGTTCTTGTTTGTAGGTATGAGTAGAGAGTCTAGGGTAGGTTACAGGAATCATGTCTCCCTAGAGCTGGAGTTATAGGCAGTTGTGAGTCCCCTAGTATGGGTGCTGTCTATTTCATTTTTATTGTCTAAGCTTAGGGTATATATTTGTCCATTATTTTCTCTCATATGGCTCTGTATTTCTGCATGTTTTGTAATTGTGTCACTTTTTCCTAGTCTTAGTTCTTTATATCTATTTCTTTTATAAGAATACTTCCGATAATGGGGGAGAAAAGCTTGATTCAGCCTCAACTGGTTTGAGGTGTGTAAACAATAAGCAAATTGCCTGCAGCATGTCCTCAGA
The DNA here is from genome assembly GCA_004025045.1 of Sigmodon hispidus. Lineage (NCBI taxonomy): Eukaryota > Metazoa > Chordata > Mammalia > Rodentia > Cricetidae > Sigmodon > Sigmodon hispidus. The sequence goes on along the minus strand of PVIH01019458.1, from coordinate 32,040 downwards.
ATTAACTCTCATGAAAAATCTCTCATTAACTATTTTATGCTATTTAATGGGATGCCTTTCTGGTCAAAATCAGAAAAAGAACAGATTGTACATTGTAAACAAATGTAGTAGAAATAAGCAACATTAAAGACAAGGCAACCACTTTTCACAATACTAGAAAAGTTACATCATGGAAACCTTGGGAATTTGCTAGATTTTACTTTTAAAATGATCCAGCATAAAAAAAAATGATACAATTACTTGTAATTCTTTTTTGGTAAAAGAGATCTTTCTGTGTGTTTTGCTCACACAGAGTTATACAGGGAAGTATCTTGGCAGCTTCCTTCATCCGAGTTTTTAGAGTCCATAACAGCTTCCACCACATCCGTGGGGGCTTAGCTACTTCTCAAGTAAACAGAAGAACTTGGCATTCTCCACATGATGGTTACATGGGTTTATAAGTTTTAAGTATTATGAAGCCATAAAAGCATGTTCCACAAATTTGAATGAAACTGTAAAAGGCCAGGGAATGTGTAGCAAGTCAGGGAAACAGCTAGAGGCCATGAAGTGCATCAAACTATGACAGCTAAATCCAAGATACAGTAGAGACCTGCTGAAGATGGAGATTCCAAAAACATACATATACCTGATGAAGAAAATAACAATGAATAAAAACAGGCCACATAAATTACTTGGGCAATAGGAACTGGGCTAAGGTACACAAATGTAGTCAAAGTTTAGAAACTTAGGAGTAAATTGGCTTAGGCTATACACACAATAACCTATTATTGTACCTAGAAAACTAGGACCTTAATTTCATGACACTGTAATACACCCTAATCCAAATAATAAAACAAGTTACCTTTACCACACAACTTTTTAGAGAGCAGCATTTTATGTACATTTTCCTTCTGAGCATTTTCTGAAATAAAATTTTCTGATAATGGGAGAGAGAAGCTTGATTCAGCCTGAATTGGTTTGAGGTATGTAAACAACAGCATGTAGCATGTCCTCAGAATTAACTCTCATGAAAACCTCTTACTAACTATTTTATGCTATTTAATTGGATGGTCTTCTGGTCAAAATCAGATGCATCAAAGGAAATGACATGGTCAGTAAGGGAAATCTTTGACAACCTTCACTTTTAATTAAAACAGAACCACCTATCCTATAGCTGAAGCAACAACATGTCATAAAAGTATCTTGAATATTTTGAATAGTGTGTCAAAAAAGACCATTCAAAATGGTACACAGTTAAAATATCTCTTGAATTTCATAAAAATATCCCCCCTAAATAAACAACCCCCTTGATTAATCTAACTCAAGGAGTGCACTGTTCTCTTGCAGCATTCAAGATACATATATCTCCAAGATAACATGAGATACGTACTATTCATTGTTTTTGAGTAAAGTTTCTTGCCACTTTTTAGTCTGTATAAGCCTCCTTAAATTATTTGAACAAGACACCAAGAGCCTTAAAAAACAGTGCTGATGGCAATCCCAGTTAAGTAGGTTCCCAAGTTTCTGGAGCTCCTACCTCAACATCACATTCATTAGACTACAAATCTAAAAGACTAAATACATGATTTCCAGACACACAGTCTTGGCTTAGTTGTGAATTTTCCCAAGTCTTCCCCCACCCCACCCCCGAAATGGGAATACTCTTTCTGTGCCATTGGATATTAGAAGTGAAGCTTCTTCTTCTTTTTTATTATTACAAGACCTAATACCTTAAATCTAAATAGAGACTTGGGACTTTGGCCTTTATCAGCATTGAATTTATGTTAAAATGTTGGAGGTAAATTTAAGATGTTTCTGTAACTTTAGAAGTCAGTGATACTATTATATTTTGAATATGATGAGAAATGTTTCTTGCCAATTCATGTTTTGAATACTGGTTCCTAGGTGATAGTGATATTGTGGGAAATTTGAAATTTTAGAAGATAGGGCTTATCTGGGGAAAGTATCTTTCTGTGTCTCCCTCCTCTCTTTTTCTTGTCATGGTCTCATGAGAACATCTGTACCACATACACTTGTCACCATTGTATCCTATCTAAATACATGAGTAAAATTATCACAGATGCAACACCAGAAAAATAGTTATTTTGGCTAAAGTAAATCTTTAGTACATTTGTTTCTGTCTAGTTTTGGTTGTATTTATGCACAAGTAAGTAAGACTGTCTGTTGGCTTTGGCAGGCTGGGTCTGCTTACTGTCTTGTTTTTTTATCCTTCCCTTCCCTATTGATCTTCTGTCTCGCTGTTCTATCCAGTTTTGAGAGTGGTGTGTTGAAGTTTGCTTAGTTGCTGATGTCTTTGACTGTTTTCCAGGTCTTTGACAAACTTGGTTCAGTTTGTACCTGTTTGTTGATGTTTCTGTGGGAAGTTGGTCTTAGTTGCTGTCTAGTCTGACATTCTGTTGATTCACTGCCTAAACTTATAATGCTTTTAGAAAATTTGACTCCATATCTCCCAAAGGATTCACAAAAATGCCTAAGGGAACATTTATAACACTTTAGCAGATAAGATGCTATAGTGTATAATGAAAATTAAGTAAAGATACTGTGCATTGAGCAAAGCGACTTTGGTGATAATTATTTTCCCTTCATGACACATTCTGAATAGAAGCCTGCTTTGCCTTTGGTGAAAAAAATTATTTTATTTGATTGACAGCATTGATGAAAAATAAAAAAAATCATTACCTGATTAATTTTTGTAATGAATGGTTGCAAAGCCCTGTGTAGAGGTCCCTTACTGATACTGTGCAAAATACAGTCAGAATACATGAAAAACATTCAAAAAAGTAATGATCTTGAGTATATTTAGAAGAATGATTAATACCAAGCAAATGATTAATAACTCCTGTTCTTACATTCTCAGAAACCTATTACTAACAGCAGAGTTAGGGAAAACTAGCTAGTAATTTCAATATATTGCATTTTCCAGTAAGAGTCTTAAAGTTGAATAAGAAAACATTGATTTTCATACATTATTTTTGATTTGGGAATTTACATGAGCACATTATGTTAGGTAATCTTACAAGGAAAAGGTCTCAATAACATTCTACTCTGAAGTGAGATTTCTTGAGGAAGTGTCTGTTTCATGAGTAAATAAATGGATGAATGGACTATGGTTTTTATATGCCATCCCCCTAGGTCATTGGTTTCTTTATAGCAGGTTGTAATATCTTACATGACATGCTTGTAACCGCCAACTTTAATTTCTTATACAAATATATTTTAGACATAGTACAAATGAGAAAATAAATGATGATGTTTTTACTGTTGATTTTGTGTGTTCAGTGAAACTATGCCTACCATCTAATATTTATTGATTTGGTAAATATTCTGGACATAGATGTGAGTCAATGCTACTCTTCAGATCTTTGCAGGAGAGAGATTCTCCATAGGGCAACATGATGCAGAGATGTCAAAGTTCTTTCTAAGAACTCTGTCTCCTCTAGCAGTTGCCTTCCTTTTCCTTCCGCTGAATAGCATTCTCCTCCAATTACAAACCATAATCAGTGATTTGGATCTCACTAAAAAGGGGCCTTTACCTGTACACAAATCTGTCAAAGTATCACCACAACAAAAATGGCATGCATTCTTCATATATATCCCTGATTTTTGACCATCCATATTCTGAAATGTCCTACTGCATTTTCTATTACATAGAAGTTTTGCATAGCCCTTTTTCATAAAACAAAATGAAACAAAACCTAGGTATACAATTCACAAAAAAGAGTTCATATTTGGGGTGTATTCTTTCATATGATGCACATGCATCAGAGTTCAGGCATTTGTCATTCCTTGGCCACCATCTACCTTGTTTTCTGGAAAAAGACATGTCCCTCATAGATCTGAAGCTTGGCATGTTTGCTATGCTGGTGGCCAGTGAATATATGAGGTATATCTCTACCTCCTTAGCATTGGAGTTACAGGCACAGAAAATAATTTCAAGCTTTTCTGTATGAGTTCTGAGAATGGAGTTTAGGTCCTTACATTGCACAGAAAATACTAGATTTCTGTTATCTTTCCAGCACTTATCTATATTTTTCACATAGACAAAAAATGCTTGAAATTCTGCATCAAAAAATGGTAGGATTTAGAGTATTGAGAGGTAACACTGTACCTATATCAGAATTAGAGAAATTTTTGACTTTAAAGTGACTAGAGTGTAAAAGCTAGACAATATTTTAAAATACAATGATAAAGAAGTTGTATGTGACAAAGGAAGCTATAGAAAGCTTTACTTGACGAAATGACATAATCTTATGATGTTACAATAGCCTCATAATAGATATATTTGTTATTGATTACATGCTTTAGGAATGCAGACTTAATTTTTTAAGGTGTACATATGTGTAGATAAGTCACAGAAAATATTTTTGAGTAGAAGATGAAAATATTATATTCTAAACTAAAAATTTTGTTACAGATAACAAGAATCTATTGAACATTTGTGTAGTTTCTGCATTATCAAGTTAAGTAATTGATTCATAAGCATGGCTCATCCTATGTTGAGTGGCTTGAAAAGAAAACTGACAAATTAATTTCTATTACTTTGTATTTCTGTGTTAAGTGAAAGGTAATTAGCTACCAAGAGAAGCCATTAATACAAGTATTAGTAATTTATCAGAGTATACTAGTAAATGCTATATATTGTATATGCCTTGGGAATACTATCACACAAAATTTATACTCAGAAAACACAAAGGCTCATAGGACACAAGAACACAGGCAAATCCTGTACACATTATTGTCCTTTAAATAGTAGAAGCACAATAAATGGTAAAACAAATGATACAGAATAGTTACCAACGAATAATACTATAAAACCATTAAAATGATTATGCATTTGCTTAATTATAAAGAAAATACAGTTAATAAGTTACTAAGTAAAACTGCAAAATATTTATTCAATTGTAAGATTAAACTGTAAAACAAGAAAATAATGTAGTGAGATTAAGAATGTGAGCCATGCATGGAAAACAGCATAGTGAGATTAATGAGGCTTCATTTTCCTTTCTAGATTTTCAACGTTAAAATAATACATGAAGATAATTAGCATATATATCAGTTTAAAATTTCATTGTTTCTTTATCAATTTCCTAATTAATATAACTTACCACTATTCAATGTACATGTGAATGAAAATATTCTATTGTAATTCATAAATGTTCAAAAATATTATATCTCTCAAAAATAAAATTAATGGTCAAAATAAAGACTATGGAAAATAAAAATAAGTCACTACTGAAAAGAAAAGGAACCTTATTATGGTGATGCATGGCTGTAATCTCAGCTTTCAGGAGGTTGAGGCTCAGGGATTCTGATTTTGTTTAGTGATCTCAGGGGAATGTGAAATGCAGTTACAAATAAAAAAAATCAATTAATTCTAGAAAAATTGTTAATATGGTTAATTTTAGGGTTTAACTTGTCTAGATTAAAGAAATCCTAGCAGCATTGGCATGTAAGCAGGTGGCCTGAGTAAGAAAAATCCATTTTCAATGAATGGGTACTTGATAATTGTTGAAGACAATTAAAGAAAAAACAACCTTGGGGAAATGGTGTTACTGTCTCTCTTGCCCCTATCATAGACCCCTCTGCTTCTTCACTAACACCTGGGAATTCTAAGCTTTATGGCCTTGTGCTACAAGGCTTATGCCATGACCTGTCTGGAATACTTCATTAGTTGTGGTCTCTGGCCTTTCTTTGAGTGGTGCTATAATTAAATAATTTTGCCAACACTTATGGTAGAAAGGTTTATTTTAGCTTGCAGTTTCAGGTTAGAGTCCGTGTTTGCATGGAAGTAACAGTGTTCAGGTAGATAGTCACATCACATCATAGTCAGTAAAATAGAACAATGATGAATGCATGTTTATAATCTGTTCAGTATTGTTATTATTCATTACAGGTTTCCAGCTGGGAAAGATACCACCATGAGACTTCTCATCTCCTTTAACATAATGAAAATAATACCTCTGTGGGGCAAGGAAGCCTTAACTCCAAATGATTCTAGATTTTGTCAAGATGACAACCTGATCAATCATAGCTGCTGGCAGAATTAAACCATCAGCCTTCATTCTGCAGCTTTGAAGTTTGTATTGTGCCATGTCACTGGCATTTAGGGTTCAACTTTGTGAGCAACTTGCAAAGGCACTGACCATTCATATTCACATGACTCAATTTCTTTAATAAGTACTTTCTCATATCTATCTCTCCATTACTGGTCTGTCTCTGAGGAAAATCCTGACTAATAGAGATTGATATTGATTCTGACACTATTGAGTAGTAGGCTTAGGTTTAACCTGCTTGTGAAATGAAAGTGGTCTGTCTAGTTGTAAGAATAATTGGAGATCTTTGGGAACATCAGGTACATAATTGTCATAAGAGTTCCATATCAAAAAGATTTTTAAAACAAACACATTTGGTATTGCTGAATTGAAGAATAGATATAAATAATTAAAGAGGTACATTCATTTACAAATCTTATGATTTGTCAACACTGTAGTTATTTAAATGAAGTAGAAACAACTTTATTATTTTTATAATAGTATTTTATATTAATATTAAATTAAATGTTAATATTTGACAATAATTACATTTCTTTTTTTTTCTTTCCTCCAAACTCTTCCATATACCCATTTTTGCTTCCTTTCAAATTCATGGTCTCTCTTTAAATTTTTTTTTTTTTGAATAAAGAAGTCACATTTTCTATCCATGTATATCCTTATTCAAGGTCCCTTCTCCATCCCACCACATCAGGTCATTCTCTCTTCTCCACATCTACCCATCCCCCCCAGCAGGGGCAGGTGGTCCCAAGGTCCCAATATTGCTCAGTTCAGCCTCCACTCCTGGGAAATCCAGTTTTCTCCCCACAACCTCAAGACTGAGTCAGGTGTTCCTTTAGGGGGAGTGGGATCCAAGTTGTCAGTCCAAGATGTTTCCGATCCCAAGTTGTTCAGTGGGTGTGGTTTTCTAATTGTTTATTTAGATATTGAATATCTCATCTGCATATTTATCTGTGTACTACATGCATGCTTGATGCAAGCAGAGGACAAAAAGTGCTGTAGACATTGTGAGTTGACTTGTGAGTGCTGAGAATTGAACCTAGATTCTCTGAAAATGTAACTAGTATACTTAACCAGCCTTACCATTTGTAGTTATAATTATGTATTGTTCACTCCCATTATTTTACAAAATTTTACTCAAATAACTTTGTTTTTCTTCAGCATAGATATTTTTAGCAATAGAAGTCCAGAGATTATATCTAAAATGTCAATCTCCACAGTACTGTCTCCAAAATTATCTAGTCATTACTTAAGAAAAATCAGATACTTTGGACTTTTGGAATTAAAATTTCTCATGCTTTAGGGTAAAATCCTAAGGATAAAGTACTTACTTCAAGTACTACTTACTGATCTAGTAGTCAAAATATCCATTTTGATTAGCTGATGAATGGAAAGAGAAAATGTTTCTCTGTCTTTCAAATGCTATTAACTATGTTACAAGGGTAGCATTTAATGCTCAAGCACTTTGCTATAAATTGTGTCTGATCATTCCAGAAGAGGTTAAGTAAATATGACTATATTAACAAGGTTTCTGTTTCCCGTAAAATGTCTATGCATTTTATAGATATGCATGTGTCAAGGATTTGAACTCTTCAAAAATAAAGATAATTCTGTAGAGAGCACATTTTAAAAAAGCTATTTCATTCTTTGAGATTTAATTGTTGTAAGACATTCAAAATTTTTCTTTTAAAGAGTTTCTGTAGCCTAGGCTGTCCTTGAACTTGCTGCACAGCTGAAGGCAGTCTTGAATTCCTGCTCTTCCCTGCCTGCTCTTCCTCTCACAAGCTATTCTCAGAGGTAGACAGTCCACACCCAGGTAAAGTGCTTTTAATATTGCAATATAATTAACATATTTTTCAAAAATTTTTAATTTTTTTCTTTCCTATTTATTAAATTAAATCATTTTTATTTATGTATCCTCTCCTTTCCCCTCTCCCAATCCCTCACAGTCACTTTTCAGCCTCCCCGTCACGAAGCTCCATCTCCTTTCCCTAAAGTACGAGAAGTCCCAAGGTGGGTCACGTTAGCCTGGCACATCAACTTCAGGCAAGTCTGATTTCCTCATCCTAATATCAAGACTGGCTTAGGTGCTTCTCTGAAGTGAATGGACTCCAAAGTACCAGCCCATGCACAGAAACACAGTTTGATCCCTTCCCTCGAGGCTACACATACTGTCCATACCAACTGAGAGTTGCTTACACTTGGAGGGCCTAGTACCTTTTCCAGACGGTTCTGTAGTGACTGTTCTTGATTCAGTGAGCTCCACAGAGTTCCAGCCAGCCATCAATGTGGGAATTTCCTCATAAGTTCTATCCCCTTGCTCATACAGCTTCTCTTCCCTTGCTCTCAGCTGGATCATGAACTCAGCCCAGTGATCAGCCATGGATCTCTGCCTCTAACTCATTCATTGTTGGATGTAGGTCTGTAATGACCTTTAGGATGGTTCATCATTTGATTATAGGGTTAAGTCCTGTCTTGGCATTACCTTCACTATTGGGCCGAGACCTACTTAGGGATATCCTGTGAGCTCTTAGAGGTTTCCCTAGCACCCAGTCTCTTTCTAATCCCACATTGGCTTCTTCTATTAAGATCTTTTTTTCTTCCTCTTTGTTGATACTTGTACTTAATCATAGCCTTCTCTTGTGATTGTTCCCACCTCTTCTTGTTTGCAACCCCTTATGTTCCCAGTTAGCTAAGGAGATCTTCTCTATTTTCTCTTCCTAGGTAAATGAGTGCCTTAATATCTCTCTTAAGTTGCTTCAGATCACAAGCTATTCAGGGAATGTGGTTTGTTGCTTGGGTTATTGCTTTTTATCTAATGTCCACTTATGAGTGAGTACGTCTCATGCCCATCTTTCTGGGCTTGTGGTACCTCACTCAGGAAGATATTTCCCAAATCCATTCATTTGCCTGAAAATTTTAGGATGTCATTATTTTTTCTGATGAATGGTACTCCATTGTGTACATGTGCCACAGTTTGTTAATAATTTCTTCAGTTGAGGGGTATCTAAGTTCTTTACAGATTCTTGCTATTACAAATAATGCTGCTATGAACATAGTTGAGCTAACGCCTTTGGAGTAGGAATGTACATCCTTTGGGTATATGCTCCATAGTGGTATTGCTGGATCTTTGGGGAGAATGAGTTCCAGTTTTCTGAAGAACAGCCATATTGCATTCCAGAGTGGCTGTACAAATTAATACTTCCACCAACAATGGAGGAGTGTTCGCCTTGATCCATATCCTTACCAGCATAGACTGACATCTGTGTTTCTGATCTTAACCATTCTGACAGGTAAGGTGGTAGCTCAAAGTTGGTTGGATTTGCATTTCTCTGATGGCTAAAGATGTTGAACATTTTTTTATTGTTTTTTGAAAATCAATATCAAACATATAAAAAAGTAAAATGTTGAGAATATATGAAAAAACCCACGGAGTAATAAAACTTCTCTTTTCTCTAAAATACATGAAACATAAAAAAATAAAATCTAAAGCTTCTCAAGCTAGGTTAGGCTCAGCTACAGATAAAGAAGCACAGTAGGTCACAGCTAATGGCCATAGATGCACTATGGACATCACAAATTTCTGCTAAGCAACACTTCTACAGTCAAACCAGAAGTTTTGTTTTCTTTCATGTTTGTGTTTTAAATCACTTTATTCCCCCATCATCTTTCAATGAAAGATATATATAAACTATATATATATATAACTATATATATATATATAAACTATATATATATAGTTTAACATCTACTAATGAGTGAGTACATCCCCTATTTATACTTTTGCTCAGAAAAATATTCTCTAAATCCATCCATTTGCCTGTGAATTTTAGAATATCATTTTTTCTTACTTCTGAGTAGAACTCCATTGTGTAGATGTATCACAGTTTGTTAATCCATTCTTCAGTTGAGGGGCATCTAGGTTGTTTACAGGTTCTTGCTATTACAAGTAATGCTGTTAAGAACATAGTTGAGCTAGTGCTTTTGAGGTGTGATTGTATGTCTTTAGGGTATATACCCAATAGTGGTATTACTGGATCCTTGGGGAGAGTGATTCCTAGTTTTCCGAGAAACCTCCACATTGCATTCCAGAGTAGCTGATCAAGTTTACACTCCCACCAACAATGGAAAAGTGTTTCTTTTGCTCCATATCCTCTCCATCATAGGCTGTCATTTGTGTTTTTGATCTTAGTCATTCTGACAGGTGTAAGGTGATAGCTCAAAGTTGTTTTGATTTGCATTTCTCTGATGGCTAAAGATGTTGAGCATTTTTTCAAGTGTCTTTCAGCCATTTGTAATTTTTCTGCTCAGAATTCCCTTTTAAGTACTGAACCTCATTTTTTATTGGGTTATTCAGGGTTTTGGGTTCTAGTTTCTTGAGTTCTCTATATATTTTAGAGATCAGTCCTGTGTCACATGTAGGGTTGGGGAAAATCTTTTCCAATTGTATAGGCTGTCATTTAGTTTTAATGACTATGTTCTTTGCCTTACAGAAACTTCTCAGTTTCAGGAGATGCCACTTATTGATTGTTGTTCTTAGTGTCTGTGCCACTGGTGTTATATTTAGGAAGTGGTCGCCTGTGCTAATGTGTTGGAGGGTACTTTACACTTTCTTTTCTATCAAGTTCAGCATAGATGGTTTTATGTTGAAGTCTTTGATTCGTGTGAACTTAAGTTTTGTGCAGGGTGATTGGTTTGGGTCTATTTGCTTTTTTCTACATACTGCCATCCAGGTATGCCAACACAATTTGTTGGAGATACTGTCTTTTTTCCATTGAATACCTTTGACTGCTTTGTCAAAAATCAGGTATTCATAGGTGTGTCGGATGCTGTCTGAGTCTTTAATTCAATTTCATTGATCCACAAGTCTGTTTTTATGCCATTACCAGGCTGTTTTAAATACTATTGCTCTATTATAACTTGAAGTTGGGGATGGTGTATCTGGGTTCATTAGGTTGGAGTTTTCCCTCAAGTACTTTCTGTAGTGCTGAATTTGTGAATAGGTATTGTTTTAACTTGTCTTTGTTGTGAAATATCTTGTTTACTCCACCTATAGTGATTAATAGTTTTGCTAGGTATAGTAGTCTAAGTTGCAGACGTGTTGTTTTAGTGTCTGTATAACTTCTGACCAGGATGTTCTTTCTTTCATTGTTTCCATTGAATAGTCTGACATTATTCTGATGGGTCTGACTTTATAGGTAGGTTGGCCCTTTTCCTTTGTAGTTCTTAATATTTTTCTTTGTTCTGTATGTTTTGGGGTACTATCTGGTGAGCAGACTTTTTGCAGGGAGTCTAATCTATTTGGTGTTCTGTAAGCTTCTTGTGTCTTTATAGGCATATATTTCTTTAGGTTGGAAATGTTTTCTTCTTTTTTTTCCTTTTTTTAAATTATTATTATTATTATTATGAACAAAGAAGTAACACTTTCTAACTTTGTATATCCTTATTCAAGGTCCCATCCCTCTCCGACCACATCAGGTCATTCTTTCTTCTCCATAAATCCCCATCCCATCCCTGGGCAGGCAGCAGGCAGTCCCATGATCCCACTGCCCCAATGTTGCTTAGTTCAGTCTCCACTCCTGGCAGATGCAATTTTCTCCCCCCTCCCTCAAGAGTGAGTCGGATGTTTCTCTAGCGGGAGTGGGATCCAAGGTGTCAGTCCAGGGTGTTTCTGATCCCAAGCTGTTCAGTGGTTGTGGTTTGCAGCTTGGACATGCTTTGCTTTTTTCTTGGTTGTTTGTTTGTTTAGAGTCCACTAATGAGTGAGTACATCCCCTGCTTATCTTTCTGAGTTTGTGATACCTGAGTTTAGACCTTGAAAGAACAATACTCAATTTCATTTTGAATAACAAGCAAGCCAGGATTGCCAAAACAATTTTACTCAACAAAAGAACCTCAGGAGGTATCACCATCCCTGACTTCAAGTTATACTATAGAGGTACAGTAATAAAAGCAGCCTGGTACTGGCATAAAAACAGACTTGTGGATCAATGGAATAGAATTGAGGATCCAGACATTAACCCAAAATCCTATGAATACCTGATCTTTTACAAAGAGGCCCAAACTATTCAATGGGAAATGTTTTCTTCTATGATTTTATTGAATACATTATCTGTGCCTTTTAGCTGGTATTTTTCTCCTTCTTCTATTCCTATTATTCTCAGGTTTATTCTCTTCATATTGTCCCAAATTTCCTGAACATTTTGTGTTATGGCTTTTTTGGTTTTGGTGTTTTCTTTGCGTGATTTTTCTATTTCTACTCTTGAGTCTTCCACTCCAGAGATTCTCTCTTCCATCTCTTGAATTCTTTTGTTTATGCTTGTATCTGTAGTTTCAGTTTGTTTCTTCAGATTCTGTATTTCAGCCTTTGCTTCATTTTGTGTCTTCTTTATTGCTTCTATTTCAATTTTTAGTTCCTGAAATTATTCTTTCATTTGTTGGATGTCTTTCTTTGCTGTTTTTTTTTTTCAAGGATTTGTTTTTCTCTTCCAATTTTTTATTTGTTTTTTCTTCTATTTTTTTAAGGAATATTTTCATATCCTCTTTTAAGGCTTCTATAATCTTCATAAAGTTGATTATACTGTTGTTTCCTCCTGTTTTCTCTTCATTGCTCTGCTGATGTCTTGGTGTTGTAGAGCCATCAGCTTCTTCTGGTGGTGCCTTGTTGTTCTTTATATTGTTATATGTATTCTTGCACTGATGTCTGCCCATTGTTTCCTAGGTTCACTCTTAGTCAGGTCTCAGTGGAATCTTAGTTTGTTGTGGCTCCAGGGGTTGTGTATCTCCTGTCTGTTCTGGACACAGAGTCTTCACAGATGTTTTACTCTGGTCAGGGCACAGGATCTTCGCTGTTTGATGCTGCCTGACTCCCACTCTGCCTTGGAGACCATAGAGTCACACTGTTCAGAAAGTTGTCCATTCCTCTATGATGATGAAATCTGCTTTGAAGGCAGGGCCTGGCATCTGTGATGTGACTCCTTGTGTTGCTGGGGAAGAATTCTCTCAGTACTGGTCCAGGGCAGACCTTCCACTTTGTGCTGGACCTGGAACTCTTGCTGTCTCAAGCTCTCTGACTTCTACTCTGCCTTGGATACTATAGGGTCACACTGATCTGTTGGGCATTTTTTTCGAGTACCTTTCTGCCATTTGTAATTCTTCTGTTGAGAATTTTCTTCTTAGCTCTGAACCCCATTTCTTAATTGGGTTAATTAGATTTTTGTGCTTTAGTTTCTTAAGTTTGTTATATACTTTAGAGATCAGTACTCTATCAGTTATAGGGTTGGTGAAAATCTTTTCCCTTTTGGTAGGCTGTCAGTTTATCTTATTGACTATGTCCTTGGCCTTACAGCAGCATCTCAGTTTCAGGAAGTCCCAAGTATTGATTGTTGTTTTTAGTCCTGTGCTACTAGTATTATATTTTTGAAATGGTCTCCTGTGCCAATGTGTTGCAGAATATTTTCCACTTTCTTTTCTATTAAGTTCAGTGTGGCTGGATTTATGTTGAGATCATTCATCTACTTGGCCTTGAGTTGTGTGCAGGGTGATAGTTTTGGATCTATTTGCATTTTTCTACATACTCCCATCCAGTAAACCATCACCATTTATTGTAGATACAATCTGTCCCTCAAGAAACTTAAACATCCTTCAAATATATTCTTTTTATATAAAAATGTGGTTAAACAGTCTAAATTGTTTTTTTTTTTTTACATTCTAATTATCATGCATATCAGAATATCAAAGAGAATGTAATTGTCTTGGGGACAAAATTTCATTTAGCTAATGTAAATATTTGTAAATGTCTTTGTAACTTTCTGATAATTGAAATAAAACACCAAGGGCATTATACAAATCATAGAAAATATTTACATAGATTTTAAATCCAAGAATCTTTCAAACTATCAAACAGTGAGAAATAAATTTACCTCATAGAACTCTGCAGTTAATTTCATTAGTCAGTTTATTTTTTTCATGGCTATTTTTGAAGATACTTGAACATGTGTGTTTATGTGTGTATTGTATGTGTGGGGGCTGTGCATGTCTGCATGTGTGACAATAGTTCATTGTTTATTTTTGTCAACATTCCAAAGACTAACTGTAGGCTTGAGTAATAGCTTTAACTCTGGTGTTTCATGGCAGTTGCTGCCTATTGAGTTGCTGTATACTTTTCTATAATAATTAGTGGGGCCACTTGCAGACACATATTAGAACCCTAGAGTAGGTAAAAGTTTGCTCAGTGAAGCATTTCATTTAATTTTCCTCAAATTCATTTTATTTATAAAATATTTCAAAGTAGAAATTTCTATAAATAAAAAGAATACAAATGAACTAGATGAGGTTCATTTTTCTTAGCTGCTTGTGTTTGCAAGTGTGAAAATCAGGTCTGAACTGAGTGACACAAGATAGATCACAGTAACATTCTGTCTATTCAACACCTTATATATACCTAACTTAACCTTTTTTCTTTAAGTATAAGGAAAACATCATCAGAGCTGGAATTTAATTCTGGAAAATATCTTCAAAGAAAATATAATTAGGTTAAATAATTACATCCTCTCATAAGTCAACTGAGTCATGAAGACAAGAATCTTTCAATGTCATGATCACCTTGCTTCTTTTGAATTTGTAAAGAATTAATTTAAAAATATAAAGGTTAGAAATTTTAGTCATATTGGCACATGTATAGATTTGGTACAAAAGTTAAATTGAGACTAAATACTTATACTTCTTAATATACTGAAACTACCTGTCCACTTTGTGCCTTAGTTCTCTTTAAGAAACTCTTTAGAACTGTATCTCGATTATGCCAATATCATAAATTGTGTCTCCATATCATTCATAGTATAAACCACCAGCTCCACCTTTCTAGGGACAAATTATGTCTTTTCATAACTCCATTATGAAAGCTGATTCCTCTTTAAGAAAATTCACATTTCTGCCTTTTTTGGTTCAGGTTCCTCTGGCTAACACATTCAGTTTTATCTTAGTGCTTGATTAATAATTATCATTTTTTCATTAATAAGCATTGCATGATCTGAGTGCAGCAAATAATTCCAGAAGATTATCTCATAAAGGTCAGAACAAAGTCAATGATAAAGAAACAAATGTTGTATGCAACATGTGGAGATAAATGTTAGTTTAAGAACCAGCTATAAAGTTTAAAATATACTTCTTGGTTAGGGATGGGAAAATGCTTCCACTTCCCCTTCTTGGTGCTGGGAGCCTGTCTGACTAGCTTGAATCTGTGCAGGTTCTGTGCACAGTGGCAGAGACTCTGTGAGACCATATGTGCATCCTGTTCTCTCTGAAAGCCTATTTACTTGGTATTATCTATACCTCTGGCTCTTTTAATCTTTCTACCTCCCTTACTGCATAGCTCCCTGAGCCCTGAGGGAAGAGGTTTGATGAAAACATTCCACTTAAAGGTGAATTTTTCAAAAAGTCATTCACTCTCTGTCATTGTCTAGTTATGGGTTTCTATGTTAGTTCCATCTACTGCAGAAGGAAGCTTCTTTGGTGATGGCTGAGGAAGAGACTATTCTATGGGTATAGGAGAATGTCATTTTATTGCTATGTTCTTTTAACAGAAAAATAATATTTTAATTCTCTCAAGGACCATGGTCTACCTAAGTTGCTGTCTGCTCAAACAGTGTAAAGGATGAGTTCAATTTAATGGAGTAGGTCTTAAATCAAACCAGAGACTGGTTGGTTACTCCCACAACACTTGTGCCATGTTTCACGAGCATATAATAAAGACAGGTCACTATTGGAGTTGAAAGAGCTTGTTAGTGGGTTGGTGTTTACCTGTCCCTTCTAGCAGCATGGAGTATACTTTCCAGTATCATGAAAGTAGAGGTGAAGAACATAGTTAAACATCAGCTCAACTTTTCCATGTCCAATGAGATATGTATCTTCTTTAATAATAGGGGCTTATCATCAGTTTTTGAGGTTCAACCAATAGCTTTGACAATAGCCTGAATTGTTTGGAATGGAGAAGCTGAAAGAGGAAAAACTATGCTCAGTGTATATTGTATGAAAAAAAAGTTTATTTTAAGTGAAAATTGTAAGTATATAAGAAAAAAAATGGAGCATAGAAGTTGATATGCAAATTATTTGCCTTTATTTTGACTTTAATCTAATATAAAAGATCATTGATTGCATGTGTCTATGTATTTAACCAATGTATGAGAAATGTTAATTGATTTCTTCCCACTAATAATCACACCTAAATATACTCTCTAGCCATTATCTGACCTTAGATTATTGTATATTGTAGCTGTTTGATTTAGATGGTTCTGCATAGGCTCAAGCATTTTATTACTTGGTCTGTACTTGAAACTAGCATTAGGTAAAGCTTGGAAAGTATAATTCTGTTGTAGGAAGTACATCACTTTGGGCAAGCTTTAGTTTTAAAAGCTTCACTTCATCCCTAGATTCTTCTCTCTAGCTGAAAATGGTGTTGCACAACCTTAATCCCAGCATTCAGTAGTCAAATTTAGTTAGATACATATTTGAGGGCAGCTTAGGTTATACAGTAAGTTACAAGACAGCCAAGACCAAATAGAGATATCCTGTATCAATCTCCTTCCACTCTATACAAAAGATATACCTGTTCCCACACGTCTCCACTGTGGTCATGTTGGATGCTTATCTCTCTGGAACCCAAAACCTGAATAAACCCTGTCTTCTGTAATTTTCCTGAACTACAGCATTTTATCACAGAAATTGCAAAGTAGTTAATACAATATAACTGTTTCTCTACCTGGGCATTTTTTATATATACTCCTCTTTAATTTTAGCTTGGAAAGGAGCAGTGGCATTTAAAACATTTTCTCTTCCTAATTCCGTAGAAGTATCACATCACTTAAGTGAATTGTTAACCAGTTTTCAACTTAACAAACATCTGACTCATAAACTTAATCCCTAAGATCACAACATAAAATAACATCATAATATAAAAATTTAATTTTTTGTTTTTAAATTTGATATAATTTTCTTCTCTCTTTTTATTTCCCTTCCTTGTTCCATCTTAAATTAATGGCCTCTTTTACATAATTGTTACTGTTACATATATTACCTACTACACAAATACAACCTGCTCAGTCTGTTTACTGTTACTTGTATGTATAGGATTTTAGTTATGACTACTGTTGGATAACCAATTGGAGTTTCTTCTCGGGGAAGATAGTTCTCCAACTCTCAGGATGCTTTAATTAATAGTTTTTTTACATATGTGTAGAGTAAAACATGACATAGCTTTAAATGTCCCAGTATGTAAAAGTCAAACTAGTTCTTTTAAGATATAAAATCTCTTAATTGAGTTTATGTAAAATACAAACAGCCTTTCTACCCTCTATCCCAGGCCACAGCTCTTATGTGTTCATCCTGAAGAAATGTGTTCTAATATTCTTTTCTTAATTCTTGTGTCTTATTAATCACAGTTGGCTTTTCATTTCCAGAAAGCAGCAATGATAATCTAAGTAAAGCAATGACTCATGTCAGTGGTCAGTGATGATGATCTCTTTTAAACCACAGATGATTCTGCAACACTATATGAGTGGAAATCACTCTTCCTTAATAAATATTATCATATGTCTTCTCTTTAAAACTTCAAGAGCCAGCCCTCATGCACTTGTACCTCTCTCAACATCCACATATGCTTGGATCCATTACAGTCCCTAGCATCTGAGTACTGCCTTCCAGATCAAAGCTTTAAATCCTTCTACAAATTTGACCTAAATTGATACAATCTAGTTCATTCCAGTAATATCTATTTTTTTAGTTTCACATTTTGCTTTGTGATGCAGTAATAAACACCATGGCCAAAAGCAACTTGAGGATGAAAATGTTTATTTGGCTTTAATTTTATTAGTACTTCTCTGGACAAAGTCAAGACAGGAGCTTAAGGAAGGAACCTGGATACAGAAATTCAAACCATGATCAGCTGCCTGTCTTATCCAGGATGACAGTGGGTAAGCCAGCCTACATTAATTTTTTAATTTAGAAAATGTCCTACATATATGCTTTTATGCTAATATGAATAAGGTAATGCTTTAAGTTGAAGTTGACATATTTGTGTCAAGTGGACAGAAGCTAATCAGCACACAAGGGTATATCTTATATGTAATTGGTGACTTGAACAAATCAGTGAGTAAATTCTAAAATAATTACATGTATTGATGTAAAATATTTCTAATTTGAGTTTAAAAAGTGTTACAAAGCAAATAGTCATTTTAAGTGGCTGAGGTTATAGTACAGTTGGTAGAGGATTTAATGATGATTATGTGTATGATGGTTATTGAGCTCGATGATATATTACTCTAAATCCAGCATTTAAGAGGGGAGACAGGAAAGTTCAATCTTGACTCCAAGGGCTGTTTGAGGTCAGCCTTGCCTTGACTCAAAAAAATAGATAATTTGAGGAGTTTAGATTATTATTATTATCAGGGATAAAAATAATCACTGTTTCTAATCACTAATAGGAATACACCAGTAACAAATCAGAACAATGAAGTAAAAATAGAGTAATGGAATTACAAGGACAGAAAGTGAGAAAAAAATTGAGATGTCTAAGTGAGATTTATTAAGTGATTGGGGTGAGGTAAATGTGGAAGATGCAGAGAGAAATTCAAAGAAGAATAAAATGCATAGTCCTATGAGAAAGTGCATAAAAGAAAGCTAATTATAGTGAGATAAGCAATATTGAAGATACTGCTGTGTGTCTCCCTAGAATTTTAAAACCAAACTGCCTTATCTATGTAAGCATACCCTGAAGGCTTCTCTTTTCTTGCAATTTAGAAATATTTTAAGATGAAGACTTAATAAATTATTCTGAACATTTTCTCATCGAGTAAAATTTGATTACACAGTTGATTTGAGAATATATAACTTATACTGAAATCTTAAAATGTAAAAAAATAGTTTTAGACATAAAGAACATTGACAATATTAATATACTTTACTAGTCAATGACCTCATTTAAGAAGAGATACCTTAACTATCAGACAGTAATTTGGGGAACATGATTTTGTAGCTATAAGCTATAAGCAAAGTACCTGTGCTTTAATCATAAATGTTTAAAATCTTGTTCTAAAATATGTAGCTATATTATTTGTTATCCAGTCTCTGCATAACAGGAAAGTGCTTGGCTTGTCTCAGGTCCTGGCTAGAAAGGTGGGAGTGGTGAACTACACCCTTAATCCCATAACTTCAGAGATAGAACTTCTGTTTCTGTGAGTTCAAAGCTACACACCTTTAATCCTAACCTGGATGGGATAGGGTATATAAGGGCTTGTAGAAACCCATCAGAGACAGAAGTGACTGGCAAAAGCAACCAGGAGCAAGGCTGAGGAAATTGCAAGACAGCTGGGTAAGAATTGATTGTGGTGCATTCTTTCTCTGATATTTCAGCCTTTCCCCCACTCCAAAAAAATAAATAACACAGTCCCAAGTTCACAACAGTTTAAGACATGTTTCCATTGAAGTTCTTTGTATAAGTACATAGGGCTTCATTATTAAATAATTTCTTATTGATTTAAAAACAATGCTCAAGATAAGAACTTAGGGAGAATGGCTGAAGGAAACATAATTCCTAGCACAGTCAGGACCACATGGAGTCATTTAGGTTACTATAAAGCACAAGAGACACTACTCATAAAAATTGGTTTATGGCCTCAAAGTAATACCCAATGTTTTAAGGAGGAAGGGTCTGGGATAAGGAAAGCATAAATTCTGAGAGATGCAGGCAGAGCCTGGCTCATCAGAAATCAAAGGATCCCCGGGTTGTAAAACTATATCATACTTAGCATTTGATGGAGAGCAGCTATGAACCTCTTTCCATTAACGAGATAAGAGGTGTGCTTATCTTCTCCAATACCTATTTGTGTGCACAGGATCTTTTTGCCCTCTACAAGAAGTAGTATACCTGATTTTCTAAGTGAACTAGTCAATAGACATTCACTTGCTCATTGCATCCATTCAGTTTAAATGAGTTGGTTGCTAAGTTACCTGTGGATGAATCCCATAACTGAAGTTAGGATCAACCTAATTCTGATGCGGACAGCCAGGGTTTCTATTGTTGTAGACTTTACTTAGCTTCTTATGTTTACAAACTTCTTTGTATATCCCACTCTGTTAAATCAGGGAATATCTGTTCAGAAATCTTTTGTTCTGGCAAAGGAGTAGACACACGGAGAGAACATTAAAGTCAGAACCGTAAGTTCCAGGAAAAAAAGTAAAATTGTGTCAACTAGTAGTGCCTTGTTTTATACACACACACACACAATTTCACTTTTTGACTGTAAAAACTTCAAGACAATGCTGAATTTTAAAAACTTTCCTTGACTACAGAAATTTACATGAGAATTGAAGGCTCCAATAATCACATTTGCTACATTAGCTCAAAAAATATCTTTGTTTAATTTTAATAATACTGTCAAAAAATTGTTACCCTTATACAGTCATAAAGTCTTACTTGGAGAGATGAATTATTTTGTCTGACATGCCTAACATTAACAATAGGGCACATTTTCATAATGGAAATGAAACAATAAGATATTTTCTAAACACTGAAGTATGTTTGCTGATTTTTTTTCTTTTCATTTTGATGTTCATTAATTTTTTTGTTTTATTTTCAGATTATAATTAGATTACAACAACTTCTTTCTTCCAACTCTCTCAAATATCATTCCCTCATCTACTTCTAATGCATACCCTTTTTATTCACCAACTGATATTGCATACATGTATGTATATCATATACATACCCAAATATAGTTTGTTTATTCTGTATAATGTTGCGTGTATTATGTTTCCAGGACTGAACATTTCACATTGGGCAATCAATCAGTGTGATTTTTCCCTGGGGAAAACCAGCTTTCCTCAGTCGCCTATTTTAGGTTCTATGGCATGCAAAAATAAATAAATAAATAAATAAAACAGCAAAAATAAAACAAAACTGAAGGACAGACCATCAATGTCTAAAACCAGAAGCAAACTATATTCCAAAAAAATAATCACTGTAGGGAGGAGTTTATTGGTTAACTGGGGCCATTGCCAGAGTGGAAGTTTCTAAAACTATGACAATGACCCAGTCTTGATGTTGGGGTGAGGAAAGTGGATCTGCTGGAGTGGATACTGAATTAAGCCACCTTGGGTCCTTGGGACTTCCTGCCCTTGCTGGGGAAGAGATAAAGTGATGGAGAGAAGAGAGAGTTCAAGCCCCTTATTAAAGTAAGAGGCAAGCACTAGGCAAGGACAAAAGAAGTTTTGCAATGTCCAAGTTAAATTTTTAGAGACATGTTGCATTTTAGGATTTACAATTTCACTAACAAAGTTTTAGAAGATTCCAGCTAATTGATGTTTGTAGAAAAGTCTGTACTCTTTCCTGACACAGCTAATTAGTTTTTTCCCCAAACCTGCAACTTTCCCTGTCCTAGCAGGATTTCTGTAGCGGGGAGAATATGAAACAATGTAAAGAAGGTTGTCAGCTAGAATTCATTACAGGTTAACTTTGGCCTATGAAAGTTCAAAGTGGTAGGGAGTTATCAAGAATACCTAACTCCAAGATGCAGGAAAAGAAGAAACTAACATTTGAGTTGCTTTCAAAGGTGCTTTCAAAAGAGCAAAGATAAGCCTAGTTAGAGGTTAATTGATATTTTCTGGCAAAGCTGATGGCTGTCTGCTTCCATACCTTAAGCTTATGAATTTTTTTATTCCTATCTTTTTATATTCCTATCTTCCTATTCCTGGCCCCTTCATCCTCATGGGCTGTTCCCCATAAGCATGTTTGGTGCTTTCAGTTTTGCTCATCTCACATTTGAGCAGTCATGTTGAAGAGACTCTATGGGCACACCTTCTGATGTTACTAGGAGACATAATCTCATAACTAACTCTCTGATCCTTCCTTCGGCTCTGGCAATCTTTCCTTTCTCGTTCCATGCTGGTACTGGAAATCTAGCTAATTACTCAATGCTGTTCAGTTGCTTTTGTTTTTAATTGGTCTAATTTCAAAAGATTTTAGTTCATTTTCACATTCTACCAAATTACACATAACTTTTAATTAGCTATAAAGAAATTAATATATCTGAAAGATAAAAAAAAATCTTTTCAGATTTTTAAAACATTTAATTATTTGAATGTCTCATGCCTTTTACACCATCATATTAACCCATCACTTTCTTCCTTTCAGACCCTCCAATGGCCTTCAGCTTATCTTTCTGCTTCATGTCAATTATTTCACTTATTTATTTTTATTTACTTATTTTCATTTATTTATTATCTCCTTAAACCACTCCCTCAAGGTATAAGCAACTTACCAGAAGCCACATACCCAAAGGAGAGTGCTGTTCTACCTCCAAAAAGACATCTATTGTCCATAGATCCTTCAATGGAATTGAGGCCTTGAGGATGCCTTCTCCATTTTTTTTTTCCTGGAATTTAGAAGGTCTTGATCTTTTTCAGGTATTGTGAAGACAGAAGCAGCTAATGTGACTTAATGCATGCAACCCATAATGTCATATACTGAAATTAGCTTATTATACATAGTTTCTCCATCTGAAGGCTCTTACATATTTTTTGTCTCTTCTTCTACAAAGTTCTATGAACTTTGACTGGTGAGAGACTGAAATAGATGATATATACAGAGCTGAGCACTCAAAGTTATTTATCCTTAACCTTCTACCCAATTATGTGACTGGTGAGAGACTGAAATAAATGATATATACAGAGCTGAGCACTCAGAGTTATTTACCCTTAACCCTTCTCACCAATTAAGACTCTCTTTATTCACCACGACTTACTGTAAAAAAATAAAAAAAAAAGCATTTCTGGCCATAACTGAGAGGTGAACCAATGAATGGGTAACACTGAATATAAATATCTAGAAAGGATTTTTGACAATATAATCATTTAGCTAAACAATGAAAGTAGGTATTGGGAGGCATGGTTCAAGGTTTTCTCAAGCCATTACTTTTTTTTTAATGAATGAAGTCATACTTTTTTATCCATGCATCCCATTGTTCAGACTCCCTTCCCCCTCCTGCACCTCCCAGTTACTCACTCTTTTCTTCATCACTTTATATCCTCCCCAGAAAAGGTAGGTAGTCCCAAGGTCACAAAGTGACTTAATCCAGCATCTACTCCAGGCAGATCCATTTTCTTCACCTCAACGTCAAGACTGGTTCAGGTAGTCCCCTGGGGGTGTGGGTTCCAAGGTGCCGGTCAAAGGTGATTCAGATCTCAAGCTGTTCAGTGGTTGTGGTTTGCAGCTTGGGGATGCTTTGCTTTTTGCTTTTTTGTTTAGAGTCCACTAATGAGTGAGTACATCCCCATCTTATCTTTCTGAGTTTGAGATACCTCGCTCAGGGGGATATTCTCCAAATCCATTCATTTGTCTGCAAATTTTAGGATATCATTTTTTTTTTCTTACTACTGAGTTGTATTCCATTGTGTAGATGTATCATAGTTTTTTAAACCATTCTTCATTTGAGGGGCATCTAGGTTATTTCTAGGTTCTTGCTATTATGAATAATGCTCCTATGAACATAGTTAAGCTAATGCCTTTGGAGTGCAAATGTGCATCTTTAGTGTATATATCCAGTAGTGATATTGCTGGATCCTTGGGTAGATGGATTCCCAGTTTTCTGAGAAATTGCCATACTGCATTCCAGAATGGCTGAACAAGCTTACACTCCCACCAACAATGGAGGAGTGGTTCCCCTTGCTCTGCAACCTCTCCAGCATAGGCTGTCATCTGTGTCTTTTATTTTAGCCAATCTGACAGGTGTCAGGTGGTATCTCAAAGTTGTTTTGATTTTCATTTCTCTGATGGCTAAAGAAGTTGAGTACTATTTCAAGTGGTTTTCAGCCATTTGTAATTCTTTTGCTGAGAATTCTCTTTTTAGTTCTGAACCCCATTTCTTTTTAAATCTTATTTTATTATGATGAGTAAAGTTGTATTTACTATCCATGAATACCCTATTCTCTTGTTCAAATTCTCTTCCCCTTTCCATGCTTTACAGTCACTATCTTTTCTCTACATCACTTTATCTCCTCCACAGAAAGGTCAGGAGATGCCAAGGTCCCAATGTGGCTTAGTTCAGCATCCACTCCTGGTAGATCTGCTTTCCTCAGCTTAACATCAAGACTGGGTCAGGTAGTACTCTGGAGGGAGTGAATTCCAACTTGCCAGTCCAAGGTGTTTCAGATCCCAAGCTTTTCAGTGGTTGTGATTTGTAGCTTGGACATGCTTTTCTTTTTTGCTTTTTTGTTTAAAGACCACTAATGAGAATGCACTGCCTGCTTTTTTTCTCTGGGTTTATGATATTTTGTTCAGGAGGATTTTCTACAAATCTATCCATTTGCCTTTAAATTTTAGGATATGATTAGATTCTTACTGCTGAGTAGTACTCCATAGTGTAGATGCACCACAGTTTGTTAATCCATTCTTCAGTTGAGGGGCATCTAGGTGGTTTCCAGGTTCTTACTATTATGAATAATGCTGCTATGATCATAGCTGAGCTAATGCCTTTGGAGTGCATCTTTAGGGTACACCCCCAGTAGTGGTATTGCTGGATCCTTGGGTAGATGGATTCCCAGTTTTCTGAGAAACCACTATACTGCATTCCAGAGTGGCTGAACAAGCTTACACTCCCACCAACAATGGAGGAGTGTTCCCCTTGGTCTGCAACCTCTCCAGCATAGGCTGTCATCTGTGTCTTTTATCTTAGCCAATCTGACAGGTGTAAGGTGATATCTGAAAGTTTTTTTTATTTGCATTTCTGTGATGGCAAAAGGTGTTGAGCACTTTTTCACGTGTCTTTCAGCCATTTGTAATTGCTCTGCTGAGAATTCCCTTTTTAGTTTTGAACTCCAATTTTTTTTTTTTTTGATTGGATAATTCAAAGTTTTGGGCTCTACTTTCTTGAGTTCTCTCTATAATTTAGAGATCAGTCCTCTGTCACTAGTAGGGTTGGTGAAAATCTTTCCCCATTCTGTAGGCTGTCGTTTTGTCTTATAGAGTCTATTCTTGGCTTTCCAGAAGCTTCTCAGCTTCAGGAGGTCCCACTTATTGATTATTGTTCTTAGTGTCTGTGCTACTGGTTTATATTTAGAAAGTGGTCACCTGTGTCTATTCTTAGAAGGGTATTTCCCACGTTCTTTTCTCTCTGCTTCAGTGTGGCTGGGTTTATGTTGAGGTCTGTGATCTACTTGGTTTTGAGTTTTGTGCATGGTGATAGGCTTGGATCTATTTGCATTTTTCTATACACTACCATCCAGCTGTGCCAAATGCTTTTTAAATTCAATTGATCCACAAGTCTGTTTTTATGCCAGTACCAGGCTGTTTTTATTACAGTAGCTCTATAGTAGAATTTGAAGTTGGGGATAGTTTATACCTTCTGAGATTCTTTTGTTGAGTAAAATTGTTTTGGCAATCTTGGCTTTCTTGTTATTACAAATGAAATTGAGTATTGTTCTTTCAAGGTCTGTAAAAAAATTGTGTTGGGATTTTGATCTACATTGAATCTGTAGATCGCTTTTCGTAGATTTGCCCTTTTTACTATGTTGATCCTACCTATCCAGGAACATGGGAGATCTTTCCATTTTCTGATATCCTCTTCAATTTCTTTCTTAAGTGATTTAAATTTTTTCAAATAGATCTGTTACTTCTTTGGTTATAGTCACTCCAAGGTATTTAATGCTTTTTGCAGCTATTATAAAGTGTGATGTTTCTCTTATTTGTTTTTCAGCCCATTTGTGTTCATTGTATAGGAGGTCTACTGATTTCTTTGAGTTAATCTTGTATCCTGCTACATTGGTGGTGGTGTTAATCAGCTGTAGAAGTTCCCAAATAGATCCCTTATGTATACAATCATATCATCTCCAAATAGAGATAATTTCACTTCTTCTTTTCCAATTTGTAGCTCCTTAATTTCTTTTCGTTCTTTTATTGCTTTAGCTAAAACTTTGAGAACTATATTGAATATATAAGGGGAGAGATGACTTCCTTGTCTAGTTCCTGCTTTTAGTGGGACTGGTTTGTGTATTTCTTCATTTAGTTTGATGTTGACTGTCGGCTTCTTGTAAATCGCCTTTATTATATTTAGGTATTCTCTCTGTATTCCTGATCTCTCCAGGGCTTTAATCATAAAGGAGTGTTGGATTTTATGAAAGGCTTCTTCAGCATATAAGGATGTGATTATGTGTTTTTTTCCTTCAGTTTGTTTATATGATGGATAACGTTTATGGTTTTTCATATGTTAAAGCAACCATGCATTTCTGGGATGAAGCCTACTTGGTCATGGTGGATGATATTTTTATATGTTGTTGTATACAGTTGGCCAGAATTTTGTTGAGAATTTTAGCATCAATAATGATAGGGGAAATTGGTCTCTAATTCTCCTTCTTTATTGCGTCTTTGAGTGGTTTGGGTATAATGACCTCGTAAAAATAGTTTATCGATATTCCTTCAATTTCTACTGTGTAAAACAGTTTAAGGAGTATTGTTAATAGTTATTCTTTGAATGTCTGGTAGAACTCTGCACTGAAACCATCTGGACCTGGGCTTTTTTTAATTGTCAGGCTTTTAATGACGGCTCCAATTTCCTTTATGGTTATAGATTTGCTTAGGTATTTAACTGATCTTGATTTAATTTTGGTAAATGGTACATGTCCAAAAAGTTGTCCATATCTTCTAGCTTTTCCATTTTTGTGGAGTATAGATTTTCTATGTATGACTTTATAATCCTCTGTATTTTGGGGGGGGTCTATTTTTATGTCCCGCTTTTTATTTCTGTGTTTGTTGATTTGAATTCTCTCTGCTTTTTGGTTAGTTTGGATAAGGGTTTATCTATCTTGTTTACATTCTCAGAGAACCAACCCTTTGAATCATTGATTTTCTATATTGTTCTTTTTGTTTCAATTGTATTCATTTCAGCTCTAAATTTGATTGTTTTCTGTTTTCTGTTCCTTTTAGGTGAGTCCGCTTCTAATTTTTCTAAGGCTATCAGCTGTGTTGTTAGTTTTCTAGTGTGGGATTTCTCTAGATTTTTCATATAGGCATCTAGTGCTATGAATTTTGCTCTTAAGACTGTCTTCATTGTGTCCCACAAGTTTGGGTACGTTTTTGATTCATTTTTGTTAAATTCTAGGAAGACTTTGATTTTTTTCTTAATTTCTTCTTTGACTCAGATTTTGTTCAGTTGTGATGTTTATTTTCCATGAGTTTGTAGGCTTTCTGTGATTTTTGATATTGTTGAACTCTAAATTTAGGCCCTGGTTGTCTGACAGATACAAGTGATTATTATTAATTTTT
This sequence comes from Sigmodon hispidus, assembly GCA_004025045.1. Lineage (NCBI taxonomy): Eukaryota > Metazoa > Chordata > Mammalia > Rodentia > Cricetidae > Sigmodon > Sigmodon hispidus. The sequence continues at coordinate 4,680 of PVIH01019458.1, read as the reverse complement.
TAATATCTATTGATATTTGCTTTTTTTCTCTTTTTATTATTAATAAAGTCTCAGTTTTTTATCCATGTGTCCCCTTGCTCAAATGCCCTTTCCCTTCTGCCCCTACAAGTCACTCTTCTCCTCATCTCCTTATCTCCTCCCCGGCTAGGACAGGAGGTCCCAAGGTATTAATATTTCCTTTATTTCTCTGGACTTTTCCTCTGTGGGGTTATTGATTGTTTGTGGTTTCATGGGTGTATCTGGGATCCTTAGGTTGGAGTTTTCCCTCTTATGCTTTCTGAATGGACAAATTTGTGAGTAGGTATTGCTTTAGTCTGACTTTGTCTGCCATTGGGTTTTTTAACAGGTTTATCGTTCCAGGTAAAAAATCTGTCCCCCAATCCCAGCGCTCTCTGGAGCAGGGGCAGGTAAACTCTGTCCCTGACCACATCCACAGCTCCTGCTGAGGGAAACCCCGCCACGACCTCCAACTGAGCGAACCAACTACAGGGGTCTCTGAAGGGCAGATTCAGACCCTGCCCAGAGGTCAGGAGGGGGCAAGAGGCCTCAGCGTCTATATCCCAGCCTGGGAGGTAGAGTTGAGCTCCCATTGCTTCTGGTTCCACTCCCAGGACCCAGTGCTGGCTGCAGAATCCCAGCGCTCTCTGGAGCAGGGGCAGGTAAACTCTGTCCCTGACCACATCCACAGTTGAGGGACATCTAGGTTGTTACCAGGTTCTTGCTATTACAAATAATGCTGCTATGAACATAGTTGAGCTAATACCTTTGGAGTGTGACTGTGCCTCTTTAGGGTATACACCCAGAAGTGGTATTGCTGGGTCGTTGGGGAGATTGATTCTGAGAAATTTTCTGAGAAACCTCCATACTGCATTCCAAAGCGGCTGAACAAGCTTACACTCCCACCAACAATGCAGTAGTGTTCCCCGTGATCCACATCCTCTCCAACATAGGATGTCATCTGTGCCTTTTATCTTAGCCAATCTAACAGATGTTAGATGGTATCTCAAAGTTGTTTTGATTTGCATTTCTCTGATGGTTAAAGATGATGAGCACTTTTTCAGATACCTTTCAGCCATTCGTAATTTCTCTGCTGAGAATTCCATTTTTAGATCTGAACCCCAGTTTTTGATTGAGTTATTCAAGGTTGTGGGCTCCAGATTCTTGAGTTCTTTATATAACATAGAGATCAGTCCTCTATCCCTTGTAGGGTTGGTGAAAATCTTTTCCCATACTGTAGGCTGTCGTTTTGTCTTATTGACAGTGTCCTTGGCTTTACAGAAGCTTCTTAGCTCCTGGAGATCCCATTTATTGATTGTTGATCTTAGTGTCTGTGCCACTGGTGTTATATTTAGGAAGCGGTCACTTGTGCCAATTCGTAGAACTGTATTTCCCACTTTCTTTTCTATCATGTTCAAAGTGGCTGGGTTTGTGTTGAGGTCTTTGATGCACTTGGATTTGAGTTTTGTGCAGGGTGACAGGCTCAGATCTATTTGAATTGTTCTACACAATTCCATGTAGCTATGCCAACACAATTTGTTAAATATACTAACTTTTTTCCTTTGAATATTTTGGGACTCTTTGTCAAAGATCAGGTGTTCATAGGTTTTTGGGTTAATGTCTGGATCCACAATTCTATTTCATTGATCCACAAGTCTGTCTTTATGCCAGTACCAGGCTATTCTTATTACTATAGCTCTATAGTATAACTTGAAGTCAGGGATGGTGATACCTCCTGAGGTTCTTTTGTTGAGTAAAATTGTTTGGCAATCCTGGCTTTCCTGTTATTCCAAATAAAATTGAGTATTGTTCTTTCAATGCCCAAGAAATATTGTGTTAGGATTTTGATGGGCAGTGCATTGTATTTGTAGATTGCCTTTGGTAGAATTGCCATTTTTACTATATTGATCCTACCTATCCAAGAACATGGGAGAGCTTTCCATTTTCTGATATCCTCTTCAATTTCTTTCTTCAGTGATTTAAAATTTTTGTCAAATAGTTCTGTTACTTCTTTGGTTATAGTTACTCCAAGGTATTTAATACTATTTGCAGATATTATAAAGGGTAATGTTTCCCTTATTTCTTTTCAGCTCTTCTATCTTTAGCGTATAGAAGGGCTAGTGAATTCTTTGAGTTAATCTTGTATCTTGCTACATTGCTGAAGGTGTTTATCAGCTGTAGCAGATCCTTGGGAGAATTCTGTGGGTCACTTATTTATGCAATGATATCATCTGCAAATAGAGATAGTTTCACTTCTTCTTTTTCAATTTTTATCCTCTTAATCTCTTTTCATTCCCTTATTGCTTTAGCTAAAACTTCAAGGACTATACTGAATAGATAATGGGAGAGAGGACATCCTTGTCTAGTTCCTGATTTTAGTGGGATTGCTTTGATTTTTTCTCCATTAAGTTTGATACTGGCTGTCGGCTTCTTGTAAATTGCCTCTACTATATTTAGGTATTCTTCCTGTATTCCTGATCTCTCCAGGGCTTTAATCATAAAGGAGTGTTGGATTTTATCAAAAGCTTTTTCAGCATCTAAGGATATAATAATGTGCTTTTGTTCCTTTAGTTTGTTTATATGATGAATAACATTTACAGTTTTTTGTATGTTAAATCAGCCCTGCATTTCTGGGATGAAGCCTACTTGGTGGTGGTGGATGATATCTTTTATGCATTGTTGTATACGGTTTGCCAAAATTTTGTTGAGAATTTTCACATCCATATTCATGAAGGAAATTGGTCTTTAATTCTCCTTCTTTGCTGTGTCTTTGAGTGGCTTAGGTATTAGGGTGATTGTGGCCTCATAAAAGGAATTTGGCAACATTCCTTCAGTTTCTACTGTGTGAAATAGTTTGAGGAGTAACGGTAGTAATTATTCTTTGAACGTTGGTAGAATTCGGCACTGAAACCATCTGGACCAAGGCTTTTATTTTTGGGGAAGTTTTTAATGGCAGCTTCGATTTCCTTAAGGGTTATAGGCCTGTTTAGGTAATTAGTCTGCTCTTTATTTAATTTTGGTAGGTGATATCTGTCCAAAAAGCTGTCCATTTCTTCTAGGTTTTCCGTTTTTGTGGAATACAGATTTTCAAAATATGATCTGATAATGCTCTGTATTTCCTGGGGGTCTGTTGTTATGTCCCCCTTTTCATTTCTGATTTTGTTGATTTGAACTCTCTCTCTCTGTTTTTTGATTAGGTTGGCTAAGGGCTTATCTATCTTTTTAACTTTCTCTAAGAACCAACTCTTAGATTCATTGATTCATTGTTCTTTTTGTTTCAATTGTATTGATTTCAGCTCTAAGTTTGATTATTTCCTGCTGTCTACTCCTTCTAGGTGAGTTCGCTTCTAATTGTTCTAAGGCTTTCAGCTGAGCTGTTAGGTCTCTAGTGTGAGATTTTTCTAGGTTTTTCATATAGGCATCTGGAGCTATGAATTTTCCTCTTAAGACTGCTTTCATTGTGCCTCACAAGTTTGGATACGTTTAATTTTCATTAAATTCTAGGAAGACTTTGATTTCTTTCTTAATTTCTTCCTTGACACAGAGATGGTTCAACTGAGTGATGTTTAGTTTCCCTGAGTTGGTAGGCTTTCTTTGGGTTTTGATGTTGTTGAACTCTAACTTTAGGTCCTTGTGGTCCGATATGTTACAAGGGATTATTTCCATTTTTTTGTATATGTTGATATTTGCTTTATGACCAATATGTGGTCAATTTTGGAGAAAGTTCCATGCGGAGCTGAGAAATATGTATATTCCTTTGCGTGAAGTTTCTGTAGATATCTATTAAATCCATTTGCATCATAACCTCTTTTAGACTCCATATTTCTCTGTTGAGTCTCTGTCTGGTTGATCTATCCAGGGTTGAAAGTGGGATATTAGTGTCTCCCACTATTAGAATATAAGAATTGATGTGAGATTTGAGCTTTAGCAGTGTTTCATTTACATAAGTAGGTGCCCTTATATTAAGGGCATAAATATTCAAGATTGAACTCTCCCCTTGACCAATTTTTCCTGTGATGAATAAGTAGTGACCATCTTGGTCCCTTTTTATTGCTTTTAGCTTAAAGTCTACTTGTTAGATATTAAAATTGCATCCCCCGTATTCTAATTTGGCAGTCATGCTCTTTTAGCATCTGTATAACTTCTGACCAAGTCCTTCTAGCTTTCATCATTTCCATTGAATTGTCAGGCGTTATTCTGATAGGTCTGTTTTTATATTTAAATTGGCCCTTTTCTTTTGCAGCTCTTAAAATTTTTTCTTTGTTCTGTATGTTTTGTGGCTTGATTATAATGTGGCTTGCTGACTTTTTTGGTGGGTCATATCTATTTGGTGTTCTGTAAGCTTCTTGTATCTTTTTTTTTTTTAATTTACAGCACATGGTGTATTTATTCTTTGTTTCCTAAGGTACCTGATTAAACAGTTTTTAAAGGGAGATGACATGAATTAAGTCTATTTTCGTTGGCATTTTATTTTATTTTTTTTTAATTTTTTTTCTTCCTTCTTTATTTTGTATTTATCAAAAAAAGAACACAGTAAAAAGAATTTAAAATGTGGAAGAGTTAACAATAACTATACAGAGGATAAGAATGATAAGCATGGCTTATCAAGGGAAGAAATACAAATAAGATTGCTACACCTATATTTTCTTTGTGTTCATCTTTCCCTCTGAATTTTTTTTTCCA
>PVIH01019457.1:0-35309 GCA_004025045.1 Sigmodon hispidus | reverse complement strand
ATTGTGCATCACCGCCCCAGATTCACCCGTTCTCAGCTGCAGGATCTGGAAGAACTTTTCCAACAGACTCACTATCCCAGCTTGAGTGCAAGGTAAGCAGAATGCCCTGCTAGGTGCCTGAATTTCAGATAGTGAAGCCTGGTCCTGAGTGGCCTTTGGTGCTCCCTAGGACCCTTATTTTCTGTAGGAATAAATCTACAATGTCAGGACCCTCCACCACAATTCGTATTCTAGAGTAGGGAGATGGGGTCTATACAGACAGGGAAAGAGTATGTTTTATTGCCTGTTCAAATGACATAAAGGGTAATTTAGACAGTGTTGTTTGTATAGGTGTTTCTGTAATTATGACTGAGAAGGCTAAAGTGTGGCTGGAAACGTGAAGGAGGGATTCCAACTCAGATTTAAATTATGCCAACATTTTTCACCCTGGAGCCTGTTTTTAAGTGTGGCATTTTAAGTATATTACTTGGTACCTGTGATTCAGGGATTCCCCTTAATTTTAGTTCCTGAAGGAAACCTGTTTCTAAGGCAAGTCTCAAAGTAGGTGTGAAGGATAGTATATGTGTATGTACACATGAACAAGCACATGAGTCTAGACCCAAACATTGAAACACCTAATAGGGCATGTGTTATATACTTATTTATTCCCACCACAAAACCTAAATGTTGTAGTCTTTTCATTCCAGGAATGATCTTGCAACATGGTTGGGTGTGTCAGAAGATGATGTGACGGTCAGTATTCTAAACATTTGTATTCAATGTTCCATATTTTGTGAGGTTGTTGTTTATCAAAGAAGTATAGCATTAGAATGACACTCTGAACTTGAATCCCAGGGATACCAGAGATACACACAGACAGCTAGGTTCTAAAATGTTAGTAAAATAGAGCGAGGACATAAAGATACAGAATATGTTCTTCAGTCATGATACAGATCAATGTACTAAAGCAACCCTTTGTTCTTGTTGTAGAATTGGTTTCTAATCAGGAGATCCATTTTCCGGAGAAATAGTAGAATGTTTTCTAATCCACCACCTGCTCCTCAGAACAATGAGCCCTGAAAATTTTGGAGCAGTACCTGAGTCCCATCCCTCTCGGGAAGCCTGAAGTCCTGTATCCTGGCTGTGCCCCTAATGTCTTGGCCACCCATACTGGCCATGACAACCTTTCCCTCCCTGCAATTAATTCATCAATAAAGGAATATATTCTCAATATGTAGTTTCTGTTGTCTTTGAGATTACTAAAATGTGGTATAAGTATTTCAAGGCTACTAGTCTCTTTAAAAAATGGTATTTAACTCATGAGGTGACAGTGGCATGCTGTAGTCACTATTCCTTCCAAGTGAGTAAGCTTTCTAGGTGTCAAATTCTTCCTGTTGACCTGAGATATTTTTCTGTCCCATCATGACCTTGTCAACTCATATCGCTGTAGAATATGTTATTAATTAGGGCAGATATGTAAGTTTACAGTAGAGGACAATATGATCTGGCCATGATTGTTCCCTTCAAGGCTGCAATAAGCCCTACAGTAGAGTCTATTGGAAAATTTGCAGAGACATTTTTGAGGTTTAAGGGCAAGAAGAATGGGAAATTGATGTGTACTTTCCAACGTCTTCATGGACCTCCAGGGCACTAGGAGCCACACTGGCCAGAGTCCTGCTACTAGAAAGGGAGAAGATAATCCATCCATCTACCAGTGCAGAGGGAGGTGTCTGTCCCATGTCTCGCTTTCCAGCTCAGGAAGAATATGGCCCCACCCTCTCCTGCTCAGAGACCTTCAACAACATGTCCTCTGTCTGCATTTTGTCACCTGCCTTAAAGACCCCTCAGTACTCAAGTTTTAAGGGAATTTGTTCATAGTAGCTCTAATTCATAAGCAAGGTGGAGACCCCAGCAGTGTTCTAGAATAATCAGTTAGTGCAGTGGGAAGTAGTGCTGCTTCTTTTCAAATGTGAAGCTAGAGATTCCAATAAACAAAGTTCATCTTAGTGAGATGAAGAGGTATGGCATAATCTTATAACCCCAATCTTACTGCATGATAGTTTCCCAAAACCCCTGTCCTTGCAAATCAAAGTATATTTTCTTCCTCTGAAAAATGAGTGCTCCAAGGACTCCACCTGCTGCAGATTCATGCTATTTTGTTTTTGAGTTTCTATGGTGTCTTTCATCATGATGTTTGAAATCCTTTAATAGCAGGTATCAATATTTACCAAGGGCTGGGACCATAGCCCTGAACTTGAGTTCCCTTTTTTCATGTCTAGTAAATAATATTTCATCATAGATACCCACATTCTCTGACTTGGATAATATTCCACCAGTATCCCTGGATGTCACTTTGCCAGGGAGCAAGAGGTAGGAGAGAGATGTCCCTTTTAGAACTGAGTGTTCTATAACATATTAGGTACTTCTGGACATTCAACAACTATGTGTCTCTGTACTAACCATTACCTACTACAAATAAAATCCAGTCTGAGCTGGTCAGGATACATGCTGAACATGGTGATGTAGAATGGTGGCAATCCCAGCAGCCTTGGATCCCCTATTTGTCTTTGGTCAGGAAAAGCAGGAAGGACTCTGAAAGGAGGCATGAAATCTGAGCACTGCTGTAGTGGGAAATCAGGAACTGTACATGTGTGTGAGTTGCAGCAGAATGCAAAAGCTAAGAAGGGCGTGGTCACTGAGAATGGGATTCAGACAGGAGAGAGACAGGATGCAGGCGCAGGCGTTCTCTAGTGCAGAGCTCTCACGAAGGGGCGGGGCTTCTGGTTCGCAGCGGCAGAGCTCCAGGCCAGCGCCAGGAGAGTGCGGCGGCTTAACTTTTTCCTAAAACCTTCTCTATTTTGTAAGTGATTCTCACAAAATAAACCTCACTTAAAACATAACACGGAGGGTTTTTACCGTGATACACTGCCCCTGCCACTAGGCTGTGTAGGCCTCACAGAGATCAGTGATTATCCACAGACACATGGGGCTTTGGGATAGTCTGGAAACAGTTCTCAGTCTTGTGGGGGTGGAGAGGAAGTAGTAGTTTCTAGGGGCTTCAGACTGTCTCTAGGGAGCCTGAGCTCCTGGCTGCCACCAACTTCAATGGTTTCTCCACAGAAAGAGGGTTCCTGTACCTGTGAGGCCTCCTCCTCCTTCACAACACTTCCCTCCACACCTAGAGTCTGTTCCTTACCCCACCCCAGATACAGGTGCTACTACCACTAGAGCCTCTGCTAACTGCCTTCTGGATGGTGTCTTGTAATTACCTTATCTTAGAATAGTCAACAAATGCTGAGCTCTATGGAGATCAATAGGAGTGAAGCAGAGACGAAGAGAGATGAGTTCATTGGGCACCTGCAGGAATGGGAAGATGGATTCTGAGGCTGCATTTTGATGTTCCAAAAAAGATTAATTTTTTGAGTCCTGTTCTGGCAATGCCACCAATATTCCAGCTACAAAGTGTTATCACCTGACCTACTTGAGAACATGGCTGCCACATCCCATGGCATAGTCATTTCACATGGGCTTATGTTCCAGAAGATGAAGCTGGAAATGGGTGGCATCTTGTGGCTCAGCAGACTGTGGACCCTCATCCTGGAGTCCTCAGTGTGGAATTGAGTTGTGCTGTTGTCACTGTTCCTGGGGAGTTATGAGGAAAGGTGACAAAAACCTACTAAGTACAGGTAAAGCTCTCTGGGCTTTTAGTCCATGTGTCTTCACAATCTCTGCTGTATTATGAAATCTTTTGCTTCTATTTGGAAGGTATTAGGTCTTAGGAAGCTGAAATGACTTTTCTTTGAATAAACTGATACATAGCATTTGTATCCAGCAGCAGGGCCAGATTGTGTTGAGGCATGCTCTAGGTGACCACCTACCTGCCTCAGGTTCTGACTGGCCTTCCTAGCAATTAGATGAGGCATCGATTTTCTGTAGCTCACAGTGCTGTGCAAGGAACCAGTGAGAGGGTGTCTGTTATAGGGCATCTTCATAAACAGGGAAGATATTGTGGGGGAAACCATGTAAATACACCTGTTGAAAAAGTTCTTGTTTCAGTCTGATTGAATACACACAACTACTGGCCTTATGTCTAAGGGGATGAGCTTTCCTTGACACTTCACGAACAATGTTCATTGAGGAAGTTTTGTAAACATCCCTTCACCCAGCTATCCAAAATCCACTTAGCATTTTTTTCCTGAAGTTACCTTTCTCTGTTTCTAGTGACCTACCTTGGACATCTGGACTTACTAAAGTCACAACCTATACTGACAGAGACTCTGAGATATCTATTTTACTACTGGCCTTTCCCTGATCATAAATTACACCAACACTGAGCCAGCCTGATGTACACAGGATGGGACATATGAGGTTAAATCCAGCCTGGGATACACGAGAGACTGTCACATACACAAAGCAAAGGAACAAACCAAAGAAAAATGTTGCATTTTCTCAGTGTCTATGGCATTTTCTTTGCCCAGGTTATTGTGTGAATGCACCCTAAACCCGAAGTATTTTATGCTACAACACAAAGAGTGTAGGTACCCATGCTGTGTTATCATTAAGAATTGAGTCACACTGGAAAGGACCTTATATAAGGTCTATAGTATAGAGTCCTTTCTCATCAATTTTCTTCCTTGTCTTGTGAGTAAGCCAGTATTTTCACCCACACTCTAGAAGATACTATTTCTTCTCCTTTCTCACCAGCACTTGTTATTTGCACCTTGATTTTATTAGCTATGCCACTGGGTAAGAGACTGTGACAAAGTTGTTTTCAAACATTTTTTTTCGATGCTGTGGTTGTCCTTTTGCTTTTCATTTGTTTAAAGTAAAGTTTGTAGCCATGGAAAGTGTATGCAGTCTGCAGATCCTATAGGCACAGACACACTTAATATTAAGAGAGTATTCTATTTTTTTTGAATGTGCTTACTTTGGAGTCTAGGCTGAAATGAAACCCTGAATATAAACCAAGTTCATTTTGGTCTTGTGCCTATCCTCTCTCTGATTTTCAAGTACTGGATACAAATCTGAGTCTTGTTGAGTTGACTACCAGCTTTGTCTTACTGATTGAGAAAGGGATTCCCTAACATTCTTAGAGTGACACTGGACTTAAATTTGAAGCCATTCAGGCCTTATTGTGACTCTTCTGCCTCAGTTTCCCAAGTAGCTGGAATTACAGGTCTCCACTACCATCAGTTATGGCTACACAACCTTGATTGTGTTTTTGATATAAGGAAGATTATATTTTAATGCCTGGCTTTGTCAGAAAAGAGTCCTTGAGAATTGAGCTAGAGACAGACTGTCACAAGGACACGCTGTTTCTATCCTGGGACCCTTCTCATGACATTAACTAATGATCTTAGTGCTTTTCTCTACACAGATGATTAATTGCCAGAAACATGAATGTGCCTGAAGCCAAAGTTCAGATCAGTAAATATGAGAAATGTTGGGGCAGGGGTGATTCATCTATAGCACAATTCATGTCTTGTACCTGTTTTCAGGATCTTTTTGAGTAGGTGCTTCTTTTCTGTATTTCTTATGATAGTAGTCACTGGCTTTGTGATTGGATGGTGGAGGAATTCCAATTCAGCTGGTGTTTCTTGCCCATTCCCGGAAGGAAAGTGATTTTCTGGCAGACACTGAAAACCACAGCAGCCATAAGCTGCTCATATTCTGTTTGCAAAGCCAAATTCTGTGCATAGCATAGTCTCTATAACTATATACATGTAAAATGAGTGCATAGATACTTATATAGTAATTTTTTATTCCTTTAACCCCTTTGACCTTCCCCAAAACTTCTATGGAATCATATAGGGGCTGAGGATGCTGTTGTAGAGATTCAAGTTGACTCAGGATCAAATAGGTATATCAAAGGATTAAGTTGTGTTAAATTACTAAAAATTATCAGTGCACATGTAGTTAAAGGAAACCTAGTAGCTATGGGGCACGTGAATAGTTTGCCCAGAGTACCCACTATTTGTACACTATCTCCCCAACCATGACTCCTTTCCTCTGGAACATGGGCCCAGCTTTTCTCCAGACTCTCTCTGGGTCATACTTTTGTCATCTCTATCTAGGACCACTCTCTGGTGACTTCACCCACTCCTCCCTGTCGTTCTTCATTATATCATCTTTCTAAATGTCTGCCAACTCAGCTCCCTGTCCTGACCTCTCTCTATGTCATTCTGAACCATGTGTTTCTCACAAAGAATCAGGAAGAGTCCTTACTGAATCCCTGTAGGATGAGACCTTTGACCAAGTACTGGACCTATGGCCTGGATACAGCAAGCCAGAGGGTTTTATGTAAGAATGCTCCAGGGCCTGTGTCTGGGATATGACATGCAAGAGGGGTTAAGCAAGAACATTCCAATGTGATGTGGCTGGTGGAATGATTGAAAGGGAGGATCCCAGACTTGTCCACTCTTGGCTAGTTCAGAAAGAGCCTCACTTCATTATTTCTCCATATGAGAGCAGTACACACACACACACACACACACACACACACACACACACACACACACACACAGCGAGAGAGAGAGACAGAGACAGAGAGACAGAGAGAGAGAGAGAGACAGAGAGAGGTGTTGGTTCCAATGAGATAGGTGGAAACCTTTGATTTTCATGCCTAAGACATGATTTTTCACTTGATGGCTTGAAAGTTCAGGCCATTGAGTGCTGAGCAGAGAAGAGAAAATGACATAGTGAGCTAATTAGGCAGTGCCGAGGTCAGTGTATCTTGTCAGGTTGCATAAGAGAAGACCAACTTGGACAAGGCTGATCACAGAATGTCATGTGTTCCTAAAAACGCCGAGCACAAATTTGTGGATGACGGCCCAAATCTAGGAATACTATGTCATCTTCTGATAAAAGCTCATGAAAAATTCATGCTTTGTTACTATATTTATTCTTGCAGCTTATGCATTGCTTGTAAAATTGCTAATTGATCTGTCTTAATGCTCTAAAGTTAAAAATAACAATGACTTTGGTTTTGGGTAGCAATTCAAATTTTTCATGTTTGTTTTTTCTTTCTAAACTCTTACTCATCAATAAAAGAAATTGATAATTCACGAGTGTTTCTGTTCCTGGCTATAACTAGCTTTGTGAAGTGTTTTGGACCACCTTTTTAACTGTGCTTTTTATATTTCTGGAATTGCTCTTAAATTCTATAGATTATCTTCATTCTAGGGAATGGGTCAATGGGATGGTATGTCTTTGCCACAGATGTTTCTCCATGTGAATGTGCCTGTGAATGCTCTTGTGTGTGGACATATACATGGATGGCAAAATCATTTCTTGGAAAAAACTGTAGACAGGAGGGTTTCTCACCTAGAAACTGTGATGATCAGAGTTGAATGGGAAAATATTATTGAAACAGCAATTATAATTCTTAACCTAATGCAATGGCTCTCAATGTGAGTCATGACCCCTTTTGCCTTTTTGTGTCTACCAACTTTTACTAAGATTATCGAAAAACAGATACTATATTATGACTCATAACAGTAGCAAAATTATAGTTATAATGTAGTAACAAACATGGCTATAGATCATCACAACCTGAGGAACTATATTAAAGGGGCATAGCATTAGGAATGTTATGAACAGGTGATCTAAAGCATTTAGCATATAACGTAACACAAAGGAGCCACTAGATTTCATGAAAAAGATTTTCATCCTGGAGAGTTAGTACAAACTGTGGTACATCTACACAATGGAGTACTACTCAGCAGTAAGAAAAATGATATCCTAAAATTTGCAGGCAAATGGATGGATTTGGAGAATATCCTCCTGAGCGAGGTATCACAAACCCAGAAAGATAAGCAAGGAATGTACTCACTCATTAGTGGACTCTAAACAAACAAACAAACAAACAAGAAAAAAGCCAAGCATGCCCAAGGTGCAAACCACAGCTTGGGATCAGAAGCACCCTGGACTGACTCCTTGGATCCCACTCCCCCTAGAGGAACACCTCACTCAGTCTTGAGGTTGGGGGGAGAAAAATGGATCTTCCAGGAGTGGAGACTTAACTAAGCAATATTGGGACAGTGGAACCATGGGACTGTCTGCTGCGTGCCCAGGGAGGGGATGGAGAGTTGTGGAGAAGAGAGAATGAACTGATGTGTTTGGAGGGGGAAGGGACCTTGAATAAGAATATACAAGGATAGAAAGTGTGACTTCTTTGTTCATAATAATAATAATTTAAAAAAAGAAGTTAACTTAAAAGAAAATCACAAAGAGTTCATCCTGGGTTTCTGAATCTCTGCTGTTTCACTGCAAATATTGCTCATGAGTACAGGTTTTCGGTCATTGTTGGGATATGTTGATTGGGCAGCTGGAGAGCATCAGGCAAGCAGCAGACATCCTAAGAAGTTGACATAGTAGGGTCCCTTTCCAGATCTAATATGGGGGCAAGAATGACAAGAAGATCAAGGGTAAAGGCAGGGATGGCTGCTAGTTTCCAGGATCACTAGATAACAGCTTAGGGCATAGCAAGTCTTGGTGTTTACCTGTGTTAAGTACTCCCATCCCCTCCACAGCTCCTCTGATTTAGACACCAAGCATCCATCTTTTAGGGTGCTGGGTCCACCATCAGAGAGTGAAATTGTTCTGTATCACCAATTTGCTAATCCCAGGGAAGGAGACTTTAGATATAAAAGAATACACTCAGTCTCTTGTAGAAAGGGGAGGAAATAAACAGACTGGGGTGCACCTTGAATGTGTGATCATTTATATATGCTTCTCTCAATCAATGGGAGTCGGGTCTTAGGAAATATATCTCAGAATGCAGGGCTGTCACTGGTGCAGGAGCTAGGTCTCTGTCCTTAGTAAGCAAAGTGCATCCATGTTCAAATTTGCAAGTTGCTCATATATATAACAAGGATGCTAGGACTTTAAAAGGAGGGTTGGTTTAAAACAGCCAAGTCAGGAACACTAAAGATGAGAAACAGAGTTTCTGCAGTTCAATAGGACAGCCAAACTGTCTCATACTGATAAGGAATGGGCTCTCAAGTAGGCAGATTCAAGTCCACTACTGCATTCCTAGCTAGAAAAGAAGAAACATCAACAAAACTATCCAGTCTCTAGGCCCACCTGCAGAAAGAGGCATGGTGAAGAGTTCCAGCCTGATCCATGGATGGGCATCATATCCCCACATGTCTCTCCAAGAAGAAAACTATTTTTAAACCTATCACTAAAAACCTAAACCTTTAATTTGTGGCTATACTGGTCTATAGAGTGAGTTTCAGGACAGTCAGGCTTACACAGAGAAAGTTTGTCTAGAAAACCCAACAAACCAAAGCAGAAGAGCCACTTTTATATGTGGCTCTGTGTGTGTGTGTGTGTGTGTGTGTGTGTGTGTGTGTGTGTGTACATGTGTAAAGAACTTATGCCCCTAGGTTTTGGTCAGATAAGTTCTGTATCCTTGGTGAGGCATCTGCCCTGTAAGAGTTGGTGCTGAACTCTACAAGACTGTTTAAAAAGAAGCAAATAAATCCTTTGTGTGAACTCTGGAGACCTTTATGCAGGGCTGCTTATATTACTGAGGCCAAAGTAGTCAGCTGAGCAATAACTTGGTGCCCTATGTTTGCACACCCACATGCCCACATATGGTACCATTTTTGCAAGCCCATCATGCACATTATGTCCCCCAAATGTCCCTTGTTCACCTCAAAGGCTCAACCCACAGCGTCTATCTGTGAGAAGAAAGCAAGAACAGCAAACCAAAGACTGAATACACTGTAGCCTACATGAAACCTGAAGAGATCCCTTCCAAGTTTGAGGAAACCAGCTATCACACTGTTCCCAGGAAGAGAAGGACACCAATTCAGCATCTGCAGAAGCAGATTTCATCATCTAGCAACATCTAGGGGATGGAGTCTCAAGGCAATAGCCATGATGTCAGCTGCTTACTCCAGTCTCCCTCAGGGTCTGAACAGCACTGAATTTGCAGACTATATTTAAAAGGGAGAGGTGCTCTTAGGAGTGGCCTTGGAGACAGAAAGAGGCTGCATCCAGGAAGAGCCCTTTGCCTCTCACACTTTGTAGATCTTGAACTGGGAAAATGATAGTTCCATGGGAACTTTATTAAGTAGGAGTGTAAGAGGGAAGGGCAGGTTCAGAGGTCCTTTTTTAATAGTAGTTCAAAGGTATTTATAGACCAGGTTTTTTTTCAAATATTGCTCCACAGCAGGATTGAGAGCAATCCATAAACTAGACCTCCATTCTGCCCAGGATAAACCCATTAAATAATTGAATGGCCTGAGTCTACACCAGAGCCTGCAATGTTGCTGGTGGTCACTGGGGGTTTACTGAAGGAAGGGTGTGGTGTTATCTCTCCTCACAGTGTTCTTAGGACTTTCTCCTTCCTGTGGCTGGAAGCTGGAGCTTCAAGTGCCTTAAGAGACTGAATGAGAATAATCCAAAATGAAGGGCTTCTTTGTGTGTAATCTACAATCTTACCTTGTGTATAATCTATCATCTCTCTCACACACACTGGTTTGCCTGAGCACGTAAGTCCATGTACATAGAGGCCAGAAGAAGACATTCAGTTTATTGGGACTGGAGTAAAACCTGGCTCATCTAGAAGAGCAACCTTTGTTCATAACCAATGAGTCATCTGTCCAGTCCCAGATAATTTTTTTGTTTCCTCATGTATTTGGGGTATTAGTCCTCTATCAGATGTGACATCAGTTAAAACCTTTTCCCGTTCTGTAGGCTGTTACTTTGTTGGTGTTTTTTGCCTTACAAAACATTTTCATTTTTCTCAGTTTTTATTAATTGTTGATTTTAGTGCCTGTGCACTAAGCTAACAGTGTTCTCTCCCAAAAAGACTTCTGCTGTGCCAGTAAATGCAAGGCTAGTCCCACAAAGCTTGTATAAATAGCCAACCAATATAAAATTTGACTTAAATCCCAGTCCATGAGATATAACCCATATCCAGCACTGCTTGAGTGACCAAGAACCAGATTCTAGATAGCCTATAGTCTCAGAAGAAAAGCAAATACTACTGTTCTAAAAGCCGCGTGGCAATAAAACAACTCATAAGGACATTAGGTTATTCTCATAAACCAGTATCTTGCTCAGCCACAATAAAAGAATTTTCCTCCTGCAGTAAATGGGAACAAATTCAGAGACTCACAGCCAGACAGTATGTGGGGTCTGAGAGACCTTGGAACATACAGCCTTAAATGGAATGTCTCTATCAACTCCTTCTCTCAGGTCTCACGGAACTCTGCAGAAGAGAAGGCAGAAACAGTACAAGAGCCAGAGGGGGTGGAGGAGAGCAAGTCCTCTGAATAAAAATGATCAATCCACATATAAACTCACAGAGACCAAGGCAGTATGCACAGGGTACACAGTGTTCTGCATCCCACAAGGTTCTTGAGCTCAAAGAAGAAGTGGGTGGACACACAGCCCCATCCCTAACCCAGAAGCTATCTCAAATTGAAAAGCACTTGTAAATGAAAATCTAGTTTTCTCAAAGGGAGTCTCAATGGAGAAACAAACTATTCTTAAGGGTAGGCCACAGGCCCAGCAGTAGATGGCTAAATTAAAGGGAACTCAAGAGCATCTTTGAAGGTTCTTTGTCTCATAATGTTGTGTCTTGGCTTTTTCTTCTCCTGCTGCTGTTTTTTAAAAAATATTTTTAAGATTTTTATTATTTTCAATATTTCTAAATTTTTAACCCCACTGGTCTTTTACATGTGTGTTATTGGTTCATGGTTAGTGTTTTTATGGGATTCCTGAATTTGTGAACAAGTGGGTCTCTATGGCTATATCTGTTTCTTGTGTCCTTTCTTGGAGTCATTTCTTTCTGTTCATTGATTTTTGTCCTATTCTGAAACAAATGTGCTTTCTAATGAGAATCATAAAGAATGTAAACCCTGGTGGTAGGGAAAATGGGGAGAAACTTGGAGAAACAGAGGCAGGGGAAACCACAATCAGCATATATTATGTGAGGAAAAGTATCTATGGTCAATATAAAGTAAAAAAAAAAAACTCCATAAGAAAAAAACTTTCATAATTGCTCATAAAATGCATCTTGAGGTTGGATCCTAGACACAGCTGTAGATGAAATTATGTCAGAGGACCCTATCAGATCCCTCCTTTTATAACCAATGACCTTTGACTTGGGCCTGTCCTCCTTAAGCACTAGCAAGGATGTAGGACTCATGGTTAAAGAATTCCTACTGTGTCCTCTGAGTGCTTGGGTAAATTACTAGTGGATAGAGTCATGTTCCCATAGCATGCACATGTGAAAAGAAAACCAAACAACATAGAGATCTTCTACACATGTTTGAAAAAAATTTAATTTTAATGGTACAATTTCTGACAGAATTTTAAATAATAGAAAGATGTGAAGCAGGAGATACAAGGAACAGTGTAATTTGAACAAAATGTATTTTGGTCACAAAAATTATTGCTATCATGAAATATGCTTTATTTTGGATGGGGCTTTTAGATATTCCTGGCCTGTTATTTTGTATTTTGAGATAATTTTCTTAAAACATTCTCAAGCTAATTGTTCGTCATGAAGAAAGCCCGAAAGTGTGTCATAATGAGGTTACTAAGTGAGCTGTGTCCCTAAAACCTCAGTTGTCACTCTGAGAGTTGTTATTAGATGTGATGGAGCCCAGTGGTCACCAGGGTGAGGAGATCAGATCTTGGCTAAGCGAATAAGGAGAAAATCAGGGAACTCACAGGCAGGTGTGCTGTTGGAGGGCAGAGCAGGTCAGATCAAGAACATGATAAAAATACAATGGGCAATGGGTGGTCCTCTGGGAGTGTCAGCTTTTCAAAAGGCTCTCTGTGACAGTCTACTGCACAAGAGGAGTTGGCAGCTTCTCAGAAACAAGCTGTTCATTGGAAGATGCCTCTGAGTCTTGTCTCCAGATGTCTCTGTAATGCCCTGAACACTCTCCATAAAATGTCTCAAGCAGCTGCTAGTATTTAATGACTGGAAGGATTTATGAAGTATTTCTTCTTCCTGCCAATTGTGAGAACCTGGAAAATCAGACTTCCTCCTGAATCCCTCCAGCAACATTGAGCTTGCAGGATGCTTTGTTATTCCCCCAGCACCCCCTCTTGTTTCCTTCTCATATCACTTGTCTACTTAATCTGGACTGCAAATGGTTTTAATGTCATTGTTCCATTATAGAAGACACCACATCTATACACAGGCAGAGATGGTCATATTAACACTCAGTACTCCACTGTCTACTTTCAATAATTATCATTCATAGAGAATTGAATTTTATGACTACCATAACGAAATTGTCAACACCTTAAATTTATTGGATTACTTTTAGTCAAATTCACAAATCACAGTGTTTAGCCATTACTTATCTCAGCATTTCTGAAATATAGATCCCATCCTCAAATTTCTTATAGTATAAGGACAAAGTGTCATGAATAACTCACATATATAAACATATCAAGTATGTTGCAGACACTTTAATTTACATATCTGCTATGTTCATGGTCTGCTTTCCTTTCTGTCTTTACTTGGAAAACAAAGATGGGGTGCAACCCTATGAATATGCCATTTGATGTGTACATAACACATATTTGTATAATTTTTATTTTTTATGTTATTCTAGGAGTTGAAGCATATCTGAATTTATTTTGTGTCTACAGTAACATATAAATTGCAATTTATTACCCTTTTTTGAGGAAGAAGTTTATTTTGTTTCCCAGGTTTGAGTTATTCTCTATCACTGTGAGGAAGATATGGCAGCAAGGATATGAGGCAGGTGGTCCCTTTGCATCTACAGTCCAGAGGCTGAGAGAATACATGTGCTCATCTTGCCTTCTCCAATTTTAAGCAGTCTAGACTTTAGCCCATAACATGGCCACCCACATTTAAGGTAGGCTTCCCACTTCAGTTAACTCAATCTCCTTCACAGAATTACTCAGAGCTTTGTTTCTATGGTAATCCCAAATACCATTAAATTAACAATCAAGGTTACTCATCACAAATGCTTAAAGCCCTTGATTTTTATTTTCTTTCTTTTTTATTTATACATTTATTATTTGGTGATTTTACATCATGCACCCCATCAAACTCAGTTATCAGTCCTCTCAGATTCATACCCACTCTTATGATCTCCTCATTTACAAAAACACCCAATCATGCAGCTCATTTACTTACTGGAGCATAATTAAACTTCCTGTGGCTAGACCCTTAAAAAAAAACAAATCTTTTCTCACCCCCACCCCCACCAGAGGCCATTAATCCAGAAGTGAGGCACTGTGTCATTTAGCTATGTTCTAGCCTTGAGTTCTTGTGTACAATGACTTCTTTCTCTTTTTATTTTTTTTAAAGTCCACTAGTGAGTGAGTACATCCCTTGCTTCTCTTTCTGAGATTGGGATACCTCGCTCAGGAGGATATTCTCCAAATCCATCCATTTGCCTGCAAATTTTATTACTCTTAAGTGTCTTTGGATAGCACAGCTAAGATATGGTGGTTAAATGACTTGAAATAAACTGTTCTAATTGTATGTAGTTCTATCTTCTAACTTTCTTTATTTACCTTAGTAACTTGTTTTAATATAGCTTTAGGTTTTCAAGTAATAAAGCCTCCAGCACACAACTCCTGATTACAGTATAACTCATATCATGTTTATAAACAGCTATTATCTCTTGTTCCAGCTTCAGTATCCTAAAGATTGCTTCATGAATGTGCTGGGAATTTTTTCTCCAGACTCCACTGAGCTTTGGACACCCATGCTTTCTACTTACAACTTCCTCAATTTCTTCCCCAAACTATGCCTTCTCCATGTCAAGAGATGAAAGACATGAAGATCTTCATACATTTCCAGTGGACTTTTGACACAGTCTTGAGACAAAAAGGGGATGAGTATGACCCACAGGTAACACTTTTCTCCAATTTTAACACATATGCTACCAAGGTATTATGTATTAACAGCCACCTCTGAACACTCTGAAATTATTCTCTAGTAATAAATATGTTTGCTTCATTCCCAAATCCAAAAATACATGTCAGGGCCATCTTTATTTTTTATGTCCTGGGAGATGACTGTGTTGCTCATAGAGACACACAGCCTAGGCCCTTCATGGACTGGCTCCAGGAAGAAGGCACAGAAAGCTGAGGTATCTGGAAGCAGTTTTCTCCTGAGGGACTAGGTAACCTCGTGACACAAGGCAGGAACTTTGAACTCATGGGACTCATGGAGGAGGTATGTTCCTGTCTGGGAGGTAAATAGTTCAGGTAGTTCACAATCATCCATGCTCCTTCACTTAGATGCTTATTACAAACATCTGTCCACTACATATGTTCAACTTGGTCTTCTAATGGATGGGGTTAGGTCCATAATTTGTGCAGCTGCTGGACCCTGAGCACCAGGAACTATTGGACAACAGCCATATTGTTCAGTCCTCAGAAGCCAATAATGTTCCAAAGTTAACTACCAACTTAGCTTCCAAGGACCAAGGGACAGCACCCCAGTCACATTTCTATTCCTAAATCAAACTTTTAATCAGGAAAGAGATAATCCTCATGCTTTAGTATCCTGCACACCATAGCAGCCAAACAACATGAAAATCCACATCCCACTATGATATAGACTAAAGTAGGCAGTGCAGTTTCCTCTTTGCTGGCCTGTGATTAGAAATTTACCAGAGTTTCAATTCCTCCAGCTCTTCCTTCAGGGTACCACAATGTACAGAGATACAAGAATTAATGGCATGGTCTCTATTGTTTTCTGTGGTGTCAATTTGTGTGACTATCAATTAAACCTTAGACTTCTTGCATATTAAGCAATTTTCCTGAAAACTTAACTTCACCTCAGCCGAAGAAGTCATATTCTCTGGAAATATAAATTTATTTTTTTGTGTGTACATGGTTTATCTAAGTGTCTCTATATGCCATGCCGGGTGTTCACAGAGGTTAGAGAGGTAGAAATCATGGAACTGTAGTTACGAGTTATTGTGAGCCACCATATGTGTTCTCAAAACCAAAATGCATCTTCTGCAAGAGGAGCAACTGCTCTTACCTGCTGAGCTAACTCTCCTAGATCCACTTATCTTCCCTACCTGAACAAATTTATGTCCCTTTATTCTTTGTAAAGTCATCTTGAACAACTAGTGCTGCCCATATGCTCCTGGCTGTGGTGGCTTCCAATGGAAGATGGCCATCAAGTCAGAGGCCACATCCTTAAACAAGACTAATTCTTCATTTTCCAGCAGCTATCATGTGGATATTTCCTTAGCTAGTTAGGGATAGAACATCATGTCCCCTTCTCAAGATTCTGGGTTCATTGCCTAAAGAGGTGGAAAGATTACAAGAGTGGGTGACTATAAAGAACCAGCTAGATTTGTCAATCAGTCAATGTGTGTCTGTCACCTGGAAGGAAAGCCTGGATTGGAGAATTGTTTTAATCACATTGGCCCATAAATAACCCTGATTGTTGGGGTTTGCCTGGATTGCTAATTCTCAGAGTGAGGCAAGTACCACATCTCAACAGGTGTGGTTTATATATATATAAAGCTTGCAAGCAAGCCAGCAAGCAACATTCCTCTATGGTCTACTTTTTAGATTCTTCTTAACTTCTAGCCCTGACTCTCTCAAGATGGAATACATAAGCTATTAGTTCTCTCAAGATGGACTACATAAGCTATTAGTTGCTGTGGGTCCCAAGGTTTTATCCCAGCAAATAGATAGGAAATTGGAATGCCTTTTTCTGACAGCAGAGGGCAGTGTGCAGTTACTGACCAAGAAGGAGGCATCCAGACCCAATGTGAGGTTGACTCTGTTGAACTGGAGAGAATCACTAAGATGTCAGAGGGCTCTGTGTTTGATTGCCACCTTTAAACTTTTATTTGCATGTTAATAATGGATACTGGAGTTCAATATGAACAGAGACAGTGAAAACATGCTAGAGAAGGAGGTTATGGTACATGACATCTACTCTTTGTGTGTATGGTACACATATCATTTATGTTTATGTATGTGGATGTATATGTTACTTGTGTGTAGGTACATGTGGAGTTCAATATTTTTCTTAATGGATTTTCCACTTTGTTTAATTGTTTTTTTCAAGCAGCATCTTATTATGTTTTCTTCCTTATTGTGGTACTGAATCTGTAGTCCTTTCTTTCCTGAACCCACAGAGTTCTGTCTCTGGTATTAAAGGCATGTGCTACAACATCTGATCCACCTTTTTTGAGACAATGTTGCTCACTGAATCCAGACTCACCAACCAGATAGACTGGCTGGCCAGTGAGCTCCAGGGATATATTTCTCTCTGATATTCCAGCACAGGGATTAAAATCAGCTATCACCATGCCTGGCATTTAAGTAGGTGCTGGGGATTTGAACTCAGATCTTCATGCATGTGCACTATCACTTCACTGAGTCTGTTATCTCCATAACTGAGCCATCTTAACATGTCCCATTTAGCATATTCTTTGTGTAGATTTCCAATGTTATTGTTTATGCTGAATGTACACTACATCATGGGTCGGCAGTAGAGTGGATGACAGCAGTGACCAGTGCCTTTTTATTAACAAAAAAGATCCTCTAAAAGATTTTCTCTCATGAGATATTTATTAGCTGTGACTTCATCATTTCATATATTCTTGCTTGGATTTGTGTTTCTTGGATTTCAAAGCATTATCTCAGGAAGCAAAAGAAAGAGTAAAAAACTTGACAGTTCAAGATGCACCATTCTTCATCCTTGAAGGACTGGGATGAACAGTCTGATTTTCCTTCTGAATTAGAATCAGGATCTGAAGAAGCAGTTTGGGGAAAAGAGACCAGTGAACTCTGAGATCTGCTTTATAAATGTGAAGACTCCCCACTGAAAGATGTCAGAGGAAGAAGCATGGGGTCTTTTCTGGGACAACTGAAGTGGTGATAGCCAGTGCTGACTTTGTTGATCAGCTAATAAATTTGTTTCCTGACCATTGTTTTACATACACTCACATTCAGTGTCTGCCTATAAGGATCAGGACATACTATGATTCTTTAGGTGTGTGCTTAGCCTCAGTATGATTTGTTAATGAACAATTTGAAAAGTTGTGTGGTAGAATGTTCTCTGTATGTTGTAAATAAAGTACTGTTTTGGCCTATGCACAGCACCGTAGAAGTGGGTGAAGAATCAGAGGGCAGGTAGGAGAAGGGTGGAGTTAATTCAGTCTCCATCCGACCCCCAAAGGAGGAACATGTAGAGGTACGGGGCTGAGCCACGGGCTAAGCCACGTGGCAGGAAGATTAATAGAAATGGGTTGAATTAAGATGAAAGAGCTAGCTAGTAATGTACTTAAGACATGGGCCAAACAGTATGAAGTAATATAAGCATCTGATTCATTTCTTTGGGGGACAAAAGGCACCATGAGGACCAGGTTCCAAACTGCCACCATGCCAGGTACAAACCTCCTGGCCAAAACAGGCCGGGAAAACTTTTTACAACAGTTGTACCTGAATCAAAGTATGTCCTAATGTATCAAAATGACATTTTATAGAAGTTGAAATGTTCTTGATTATAACTTATATGCTGAAATTTTTCTTTTACATCTCAAATTTCATTTTAATTTCTTTATTTTTTGTTTTGTTTTACTTTTCTCTTGAAGACAGGGTTTCTCTGTGTAATACCTTTGATAAATAGAAACTCATTCTGCAGATCAGGCTGACTTCCATTTCAGAGATCTGCCTGCCTCTGCCTACCAAGTGCTGGGATTAAAGTAAGTGTCACAATCCCCAGCCTTACATTTATTTCTTAATTCCCTACATTTTACACATTAATAAATGTCATTCATGCATGTTCTTTGTACAATGTTTAAAAGCAATAAAAACCCAATGTATCAAGATTGTATATCCAAATACAGCAGAGTTGGCTTACATATGTGCTTTCTAGGTATTATTGGCCCAGAGAAAGATGAAAAATATAAGACCATGAAACCTGGGTAAACTATCCTCTGCCATTTCAACCTGCAATATAATAGGAGTGTATACTGAAGTGCCAGGACATAGGCTGATGTTGTTGGCTTTGCCCATTATACCTCTTCTGTGTATTTATAAAGAACCTTTGTCTTGCTGTGCCATTTTTAAGCTTGTTGAGTAACTTTAGGAAACTTTACCTCTCTTACTTTATTAACCTGCAACACATGGGATTAGACATTAATGCTGGACCTGAGCATAGTCTAGTACTGGATAGAACTATGTACAATGTATCATTCTGTTCCTCAGACCCTGAAATCAGAGGTTTACCTTCATTTTCCTTAAGGAGCATTAAAGATGTTGTCTATGTGAGTAGGTGACCTTGTACCAATTTCATTGATATCAGCAGTCTATAGGACTTTCAGAATGCTGAAGACAACTTTATGTTAAAGAATTGGAACTCTGAAAAGGCTAACTTTCTATCTTGCAGCAACTTTCTGTAGGTAAATGAGTCTGCCTGTGAGCCAAGTATAGTGTACCAAGATCCCCTGTTCCATGCACCTGTTTGATGCCTTCTACCAGTACCACTACCACCATGAATGGCTGCAGATTCTGTCAGCTTAGAGTGTGTGTCCTTCAGCAATGCTTGCTGGATGAGCCACCAGAAAGCCAAATTCCATCCTCAGTAATGTGGCAATGGGAAACTACTTTGCTCCTGGGACGTAAGGCTATCAACACATGCCAGAAGTAACAAAGCCACAGTCTGAGGAAGGCTGAGGAAGCCATCTGCCTTTCAGAATGTGGAGTCTGAAACCTAGTAAGATGGCTTTTCTCAGGCTTTATTGTGGCACACTTCAGCACTGAAACATTGTTGTATCGGGAGCTGCGATCGAGCTGCAGCCTAAAATGGCGCTGGCTTCTGCCCTCCGCCCTCCCGATAGCGAGCGCTCCCTAGGGAACAACTCCTTATTTGGTGTGAGGCGATCACGTGAGTGAGCGTCTGCATGCATGGACCAATGGACAGCATCCA
This sequence comes from Sigmodon hispidus, assembly GCA_004025045.1. Taxonomy (NCBI): domain Eukaryota; kingdom Metazoa; phylum Chordata; class Mammalia; order Rodentia; family Cricetidae; genus Sigmodon; species Sigmodon hispidus. The sequence continues at coordinate 15,406 of PVIH01019457.1, read as the reverse complement.
CGTAGCAGGGAGTGAGTGGATCACCGGAGAGCTTTTAAGCCGAGAGCAGGAGGAAGGGGAAAAGGAGGAGAAGAGGAGAAGAAAGAAGAGTGTACACGCTGAATAAAGGACCTGGTCAGTTGCTGCAGAAGAATCTGGTGTTGCGTCTTCCTTGCTGCGAGGCAAGGTGGGCGAGACATTGTTGTACTTTTCTCTTGTAAAGACCTGGGTACAAGGACTGTTGCTGAGATTTTTGTCTGGAAAGAGCAGGCTACTGTGTCAGTAGGTGAATCCAGAGGCTAAACTTCAGCCGTGTAACCCTTTACAAATTTAGGGCCAATCAAGAAGCTGAAGGGGTTTCAAGTGAGGCTATGCACTATTCACATTCTCTGGAACCTGAGATTCCATGACCATTTGTAAACTGCTCACTTGCTGGCACAGGATTCCTGCCAGTAGGATGGTGATTACTGGTCCTTGGGTTATTTGCCCTGTGCTGGTCAGAGATTAAGCTGGCAATGTGATTTGTGTCTCCACAACCAATCTTCCCTGCCCTTTGGTCTGGGTGACCACTGACTGTTCACTGGGTAACCCTTATAGCAGATCATCTAACACACCAGTTCCTATTCTGTTTTCTTACTCTGGGGCCAGGGTAGTTAAAAGGAAACAGGATTATAGTCTGAGGCTTCAAGATGGCGAGGAAATTTCTCAACAAACTAAGTGTAAGGGCTTTGTAAAATCTGTAAAGGCAGTCTCTCAGAAAATTGAGAATCAACCTCCCCAAGGACCTAGCAATATCACTTCTGGGTGTATACTCTAAAGATGCACAGTCACACTCCAAAGGCATTAGCTCAACTATGTTCATAGCAGCGTTATTTGTAATAGCAAGAACCTGGAAACAACCTAGATGTCCCTCAACTGAAGAATGGATTAACAAACTGTGGTACATCTACTCAATGGAGTGCTACTCAGCAGTAAGAAAAAATGATATCCAAAAATTTGCAGGTAAATGGATGGATTTGGAGGACATCCTCCTGAGCGAGTTATCACAAATCCAGAAAGATAAGCAGGGGATGTACTCACTCATTAGTGGCCTCTAAACAAACAAACAAGAAAAAAAGCAAAGCATGCCCAAACTGCAAACCACAACCACTGAACAGCTTGGGATCAGAAACGCCCTGGACTGACTCCTTGAATCCCACTCCCCCTAGAGGAACACCTGACACACTCTTGAGGGAGGAGAGAGAAAACTGGATCTGCCAGGAGTGGAGAGTGAACTAAGCAATATTGGGTTAGTGGTACCATGGGACTGCCTGTGCCTGCCCAGGGAGGGGATGGGGAGTTGTGGAGAAGAGACAATGACCTGATGTGGTGGGAGGGGGAAGGGACCTTGAATAAGAATATACAAGGATAGAAAGTGTGACTTCTTTGTTCATAATAATAATAATAATAAAAGGAAAAAAGAAAGGCAGAGAGAACTTGAACACTTTTACATCTTCACCTGCCATTGTTCCTTTTAGAGGCATCTGAAGAGGTCCCTGGTGACAAGGAATACCCACAAGATGAGAAGAGCTATGTATTCCTATTATTATACATAGTATTGTTTGCAACTAAAGTTCTTTCACTAGCCAGAAAAACCCTTAGTTATTTTCATTAAAAAAATCATTTATAAATCATTGGAAAAAGTCTATACAGGCAGTCACAAAGGGGTTGCATGGCCTTTCCCAAAGGGCAGGTGCACTCACAGGCTTGATTTCCTCTCCATACCTCAATTTATGTATATCCTAGATGGGAAGGACAGTAATTATCATTGTTTGCCACTCAGGCATTGATATTTAGAGTAGAGCTGATTTTATTCTACTATCTCTGCCTTGTGCCTTGAATAACAAATTGAAGAAATCAATAGAAATTTTGCTTCTTCCCACCTTGGCAGGAGGACCAACTAGCCTTGGCATGAATTCTAGAAGGATGCTTTGCTGAGTTTCTGGCTGGTAAGCACAATGGGTTCCTTTGCTCTAGCCAGACAGAAATAGAGATTAGGCAAGGGAAAACTGTTGTTACTGTGTTTAATGCTGCAACATCACAGGAGAGAGAATAAGAGACTGTATTCCTGTAGACTCACTGGGAGCCCAATCAGCCTGCTTATATCATGAAAGGAAATATTTGGTTCAATTTCAGTCTTCACTCTTAGCAGCTGAGGTAGTCATGGAGGTCTGTGCTTGGACCAATCCCAGTCTTTCCCATTTAGCAGCAATCCTACTTCTGCTGGGCCTCCATGGGAAGTCCTTTATCCTCTCTCCTTGATGAAAATAATTTCAAGGTCCTTTACAGTTTGTTGAGGTTAAAATTATGGGAAAGTAGCAAATATGTTTCAAGCATCCCCTGTGGAGAATATACTTTCAGGAGTCCCTACAATCATCCTTTCATAATTTTCTCACAATGTACATTGAGCTTTCAAGAATATTGGCAATTACATGAAGAAACTCTTCCTGGCTTTCTGTCGATTTATTCAATGTTGCCTAGGCACTATGTGATAATCCTGTAGTTACTGCATAAAATCAAACTGCCCCATTTTCCTACATCTTTTTTTCTTTACTAGAAAATGAGCATGAGAACAATAAAAATAACCTAAATTTAAATATCTTACATTGTTCCTAGTAGTGATTTTAAAATGGATTCTAATACAGCTTAGCAACACTGTAAGACTGCTCTCCAATTCCTCAGTTATATATGCTACCTTAGTATATCATTCATATATTCAGACTATTTTGTGATGTTAATATGCCTGGGTTGTCTCTTTCTTCTTCACAACAGATTTACAGCTCCAACCTATCTGGTTATTGGGAATCGGATTGTCTTATGAAGACCCTGCCTAAAATGCCATCTTGTTGTGGAATGTTGAGAAAGACAATAAAGTCTGCATGGTCCTTGGGTTTTCCATGCTGTCAAAATAAGAAAATGCATAAAGCACCTATCCAAGGAGCCCTCATTCAGAAGTCCCAGAAGCATGCCCTGGGAGCCTGAACATGTTCAGCCAAGGGACTTGTAGTGGGTGAAGCGTGTGTGAATGGGTGCCTAGTAACTAGTTCTCTTGGGAATCTGTATTCTGTCTGCTGTGGTGAGCCCAAAGGTAGGAAATCAACACAGGGAGATTTCAGTGCCACTAGATGTAGAGAGCTGCGTGCAGCCATGCCTTAAAGATGGCGCTGACTTCTGCCCTCTGCCTTCCTGATGGTGAGTGCTCTCAGTGATAAACAACTCAATATTTGGCTAAGGCTAAGAATCTGTTTTGCTTCTGCGTACCTGGGCCTATCGGTAGTGCCCACGTGGCATACTAGGGTTGGCTGCCCAGAGGCTATTTAGGCTCTGAGCAGGTTTCTCCGGGGTCGTCAGTCAACCAGTCAGTTGTCAGTCAGTCAGTCAGTCAGTCAGAAGAAGAAGTCAGAAAATTGTTCAAGGTTCCTGAATAAACCGCTGAAAGAAGAGCTTGGCGTTGTGTCTTTCTTGCTGGTCGAGGTGGTCATGACAAGTGGTGGCCTGTATGGGGACTCTACTCTCAACAAAGGCTTAGAACTTTCTGCAATCAGGACAGTGCACTGGTAAGCTCCCAGATAAGGTGGGAATCCATGATAAAAGCAGTTAAAAAAAAAAAAAGTTCCCGGGTAAGGTGGGAATCCGCATCAAAAGCGAGTAAAAATTTTGCTCTTCTCTGTAGATAAAGAGAGAGCAGGACAAAAGGCTTGCCAGCAGGCAAATTGAAAGCAAAAGCAAGAGATTACATAAGAGGTTACTAGATTAGTTATGGGCGCTTCTCCATTGCACCCAATTGTTTTGGCTCTTAAGGAGCTGCTTAGGCCGATCTGGAAACTAATAAGAGGCCATCTTGAGGATCAGCGCTGCAGTGAGGCAGTAGAGAATGGCCAGGCCGCCTTAGAAATGTTACAGGAGGAGAGATCAGAAAAGGGAAGCAGTGAAAAGGGACAGAGTAAAAAGGGAGAGTTATACCCCAACCTTGCTGATATAGAAACTCCTGAGTCTACAGACTCGGAGGAAGAGCTGCTGTCACTCATAGAACAGATAAAAAGGACAAGGATAAGAAAAAAGAAAAAAAGGAAGGAAAAGGAGAATCCAGATAGAGGAGAATGCTGTGCATCCCCAGCATGTCAAGCCGTGCCTTTGGCTCCCCCTCCCTATGTGGAAGGTGGGGGTGGCAGCTCAGGGCGTTCTTTCAGTCCGGGGGCATGGAAGGCAGTCAGAACAGAGTTACACTTAGCTTACCCAGTGTTCCAAGATCTACAAGGAAATCGATACGAGGAGCCCTTAGATTTCAAGGTGATAAAATCTCCGGCTGAGTCAGTACAGACTTACGGGATCACGGCCTCATTCACTGTAGTCCAGGTGGAGGCTTTGAGCAGGCACTGCATGACACCCAGTGATTGGAGTGGGCTTGCATGAGCATGCTTGAGCTCAGGACAGTATCTAGACTGGAAGACCTTTCTGATTGAGTTTGCCAGTGAAGAGGCTGCAGCTAAACAGGCTGCTGGAAATCCCGCTTGGGACAGAGACATGCTGCTTGGCCAGGGTTGATTTGCTAATCAACAGACAGGCTACACAGTTCAAGTTTATGAACAGATTAATAAAATTGGTATTAAGGCATGGAAGGCCTTACCAAATAAGGGCGAGGTGAGTGGTAACCTCACTAAGATTTTGCAGGGTCCCACAGAGCCATTCTTGGACTTTGTTGCTCACATGGTTGAGGCTACAGGCAGAATTTTTGGGGACCCAGATGCAGTAATGCCTCTGATTAAGCAGCTTTTTTATGAGCAGTGTACCAAGGAATACAGGGCTGCCATAACCCCATATAAGAATAGAGGACCAGAGGCATGGATGAAGGTTTGCAGAGAACTAGGGGGGCCATTGACCAATGCCAGTCTGGCAGCGGCTGTAGTCCAGTTGACTCAGAATAAAAGGGGAAGTTCGAGTGCTTGCTTCAAGTGTGGTAAGATGGGGCATCTGAAGCGACACTGCCCTGAGAGAGGAAGTATGGCAGAAACAGGAAAGGGACAATGCCTTGTGCAACACGGGGTGTGTCCTAAGTGTAAGAAGGGAAAACACTGGCAAGTGAATGCCGGTCGGTAAAAGAGATAAACGGTCAGCCTTTGACTCAGGCCCAAGCAGGAGCTCATTCAAAAAATGGGCAGCGGGGCCCTCACCCTCAGGGCCCACAAATATATGGGGCAATCGAGAGCCAGGACAAGTGGCCAACCCTCCGGCACCCCAAGGACTGCGGAGTGCCACTGTGGGTTTGGCAGGATTGGACCTCTGTGCCACCACCAGACTTGTATTAACTCCCCAAATGGGGGTCCAGCTGGTGGACACAGATTTTAAGGGACCCCTTGAGCCCATCACAGTGGGTCTGTTGATAGGGAGGTCCTCTACAACCCTGTGAGGTCTCAAAGTACATCCAGGGGTAGTTGACCCAGATTATACTGGAATTGTAAAAATTATGGTTGAGTCTCCAAAGGGAATCTTGGCCATTTACCCCTGTGATAGGATTGCCCAGTTGTTCATTCTGCCTAGCCTACACAGTCGCTTTGCAGCACAGTCAAAAGAAAGAGGAGACGGAAGTTTTGGGTCCACAGGAACAGACTTAACCTTTCTGTCTCTGGATTTGGATCAGAGGCCAGTGTTAGAACTCATCATTGATAATAAAAGGATTCTAGGCCTGTTAGACACAGGGGTGGACAAGAGCATCATTGCCAGGAAGGATTGGCTGTCAGGATGGCCCATACAGATGTCCTCCCAGACATTACAATGCCTGGGATATGCCAAAGCCCCAGACATAAGTGCAAGGCAGTTACAATGGAAGGATGAGGAAGGACATTCCAGCATTATGCAGCCCTATGTGCTAGAACTTCCTGTTTCGTTATGGGGCAGAGACCTTTTAAAAGATATGGGTTTCAGGTTAAGTAATGATTACTCCCCCACATCATTGAAGATGATGGATAGCATGGGTAACCACCCAAGCTACAGATTAGGGAAATTCCTGCAGTGGAGAAAAGATCCCATTAAGGTACAACAGAGGAGCCACAGACAGGGCCTGGGTTTTTCCTAGGGGCCACTGAGGAGGGTATTCCCATATCTTGGAAAACAGAGGAGCCTATATGGGTTCCTCAGTGGCCACTTTCCTCTGAAAAATTGACTGCTGCCAGAACATTGGTAGAGGAGCAACTTTCTTTGGGACACATTAAGCCTTCAGTGTCCCCGTGGAATACACCTATTTTTGTGATAAAGAAGTCTGGCAAATGGCATCTCTTGTATGATTTGTGAACCATTAACGATGAAATGCAAATCATGGGTAAGCGTGCCTTACCCTTACTTTCTTCCTTGCCAGCCTCATTGCCTGTTATTATTATTGACATTAAAGATTGCTTCTTTTGAATTCCACTATGCACTTGGGATAGTGAGAGGTTTGTCTTCACCATCCCTTCCTGCAATCATGAGGAACCCGATAAGAGATACGAATGGGGGGCTGGAGAGATGGCTCAGCGGTTGAGAGCACTGTCTGCTCTTCCAGAGGACGAGGGTTCGATTCCCAGCACCCATGTGGCAGCTAACAACTGTCTGTAGTTCCAATTCCAGGCAAACACCAAGGCAAATAAATAAATAAATAAAGTTTAAAAAAATATTTAAAAAAAAAAAAAAAAAAAAAAAGAGATACGAATGGGTGGTCAATAGCCCCACTATATGTCAGCTTTATGTGGATGAGACTATTGCTTCTCTTAGGCAGAAATATCCTACCCTGAGATGCACACATTATATGGATGATATTTTACTAGCAGCTAAAGGAAAGCAAATGTTGGAACGAGCATATATGGTTTTGGTTAATATGCTTAAAAGAAGAGTGTTGCTTATAGCCCCTGAAAAGGTACAAAAGGATCAAATTGTTAACTATTTAGGAGCAAAAATTAATGAGAGATGTGTTATTCTGCAAAAGGTGGAATTGAGAAAAGATAATTTAAAAACTTTAAATGATTTTCAAAAATTGTTAGGAGATATAAATTGGATTAGGTGTCATTTAAAGTTACCAAATTATGAGCTAAGGCCCCTTTATAATATTTTAAATGGGGATTCCGCCTTGGATTCTCTGAGACAATTGACTGAAGAGGCAAGGGAGGCTTTACAAAAGGTGGAAGAAAGATTACAGAATGCCTTTTTACAGAGAATACAGGAAGGCAAGGATGTTGCCTTGTGCATCCTCCCTACCTATTCCCAACCTACCGGGTTGTTGTGGCAAGACGGGCCGTTGTTCTGGATTCATTCCAAGATTTTGCCAGCCAAGTCCATTGAACATTATCCTACTGCTGTGACTAATATTGCCATGACTGGGGTCCAACAATGTTTACAGTATTTTGGGGTTATTCCAGTTACCATTATAGTGCCTTATACCAGTCATCAAGTTTAAACATTATGTGCTACAATAGATGACTGGGCCATTTTGCAATGCAGCTTCACTGGATGCATGGATAATCACTACCCCAAACACCCCTTAATAGGATTTTTTAAAGAACATCTGGTAATATTCCCCAGGATAACATCATCCCAGTCCATCATTAATGCCCAAAATGTGTTTACAGATGGATCTAAAACGGGATGTGGCATATACATGATAGATACACAATGGCCTATTCAACATCAGTTTCAACCCGGCACCCCACAGATGGTAGAATTAAAAATAGTAATTGAAGTTTTTAAGGCTTACCCTTTTCCTTTTAATTTGATATCAGATTCTGCCTATATTATTAATGCTCTCAAAGTTTTGGAAGTGGCCAGACCTATTAAGAACTCCAGTCCGGTCTGCATGCTGTTTCGACAATTACAGCATTTGATTTGGCATAGAAAGTCCTGCTTTTATCCTCAGCATATTAGAGCTCACACAGGCCTGCCTGGGCCTCTGAGCAAAGGAAATGATATAGTAGATCTATGGACTCACCAGGAATGGATGTTCTTAAGTTCTGCCTTGGACAGAGCCAGAACCTTTCATAAAACATTTCATGTCAATGCAAAGACGTTACAACAAAAGTTTTCTCTTTCTTGAGCTGATGCCCGAAAGGTGATTTTAGATTGCCCACAATGTGTGGTTTATCAACACCCGCCCAGTATTGGAATAAACCCCCGGGGCCTACTCCCTTTAAAGGTCTGGCAAATGGATGTGACACACATCTCTGAATTTGGGCATGTTAAATACGTGCACGTGTCTGTGGACACCTGCTCAGGTGTTATGCATGCCACACCTTTGACTGGGGAGAAAGCAAGTAATGTTATTGCCCACTGTTTGGAGGCCTGGGCGGCCTGGGGAAAGCCTCAACAAATTAATACTGACAATGGACCTGCTTACACAGGACTACAGTTTGCCTCTTTCTGTCACCAGATGGAAGTACAACTTGTTCATGGCTTTCCCTACAACCCCCAAGGACAAGGCATCGTGGTTCGTGCTCATCGCATGTTAAAAGAATGCCTGCAAAAACAAAAAGGGGGAATAGGTCATGGCTGTACCCTGAAGAAGAGACTTTCCCTTGCCTTGTTTACCATTAATTTTTAAAATTTGGATACTCAGAGCCATTCTGCAGCAGATAGGCATCATGAGCCTCATGGTACCACAAAAGGAATGGTAAAATGGAAGGATGTTTTGACAGGGCTCTGGCGTGGGCCCGATCCCGTGCTGACATGGGCACGAGGTTCTGTTTGTGTTTTTCCTCAGGACCAACAAGATCCAGTGTGGGTACCTGAACACCTCACTAGAAGAGCCCAGTATGGGGAGGAGCACGACGATGAAGGTAGAGGCCCTCCTGCTCATCCTTGTGATGATGCAACTGGGAATGCCGGAAACAAGATGGGGGATCCTGTCCATGTTCCTGAGACCAATGCCAGTCCGTCATGATGCTAAGTTGTTTTCACAGTTATTTAGTAGCAATAGGAGCCTTGACGGGTCTCCTGGTGTTGGCCTCTTTGGTGTGCCTGTAGTGCATTTACCAGATTAAGGCTTCCTAGCATTGCAGTGCAGCCATGATTATTCAAACCTTTATAGCCGTTGAAGCAGGATAGTCCCATCATGCTTGGCTGGCTATTAATTTTTCTAGGCATAGGATGCGAGGCTTGAGCACTGCACTTGGGGCCCGCCAAGACTTGGACCCCAAGAGGAGCATGCCTGATTGCATGTGGGTTGATACCTTCCGTCCCACCTCTGTGAAAAAGGGTATCGGACGGGTCTGGTATTCATCGGGTGGATGACACCTGAGTGAGGATCAGTACAATGTCCCTGCTCCACTCTACAGAGATCAGGCCTCTACTCTTGCCTGTTGCTATAATATAAAAAAGGGGGAACTATAGAGAACTGCGTGCAGCCGCGCCTTAAAGATGGCACTGGCTTCTGCCCTCTGCCTTCCCGATGGTGAGTGCTCTCAGTGATAAACAACTCCATATTTGGCTGAGGCTAAGAATCTGTCTTGCTTCCGCATACCTGGGCCTATCGGTAGTGCCCACGTGGTGTACTAGGGTTGGCTACCCAGAGGCTATTTAGGCTGTGAGCGGGTTTCCCTAGGGTCATCAGTCGTCAGTCAGTCAGTCGTCAGTCAGTCAGTCAGTCAGAAGAAGTCAGAAAATTGTTCAATGTTCCTGAATAAACCGCTGAAAGAAGAGCTTGGCGTTGTGTCTTCCTTGCTGGTCGAGGTGATCATGACAACTAGAAACCCTAGTCTGTGCACAGTTTGTGGCTAAGAGAAAATAAACCCATCACAAGTCCTACTATGTGTCTGCTGGTGACCTGGTATGCAGTGTGCATAGTGGGAATGTGTTGTGGAATGAACCTTTGTGCATGCTGTCTGCATCCTGTCCTACATTTGTTTGATTGTTGTATATGCTGTCCACATGCTATCCTCCAGTTGTTTGTTTTATGTCAAGAGAGCCTGCAAAGGTCTGGCCCAATTGCATATTCATAGTCATAAAGCTATTTATTTCCTCTCAATTAATGTGAGGGGTAATAGTGTCATTGACCTCAGGAAAACTATTTATTCTGGAGAGTTGCAGTATCTACAAGAGCCTTCCCAAGGGTTGAAAAATAAGTAAATGAAATTCTGGGGAGAGAATCCTGGAGAATAAGTGCCTGAAAATTGTTCAATATGCTCTAGGGACACAGATGTTGTGAGCTGGCACTCATACTATAGAGGCTCTTTCAATGACACAGCTATTCTTGATTGACCCTATCTTTTGTCACCTCCATCATGTACCCCTGTTAAAAAACCTCAATATCCTGACTGGTACACTGGGTGGAGTCAAGTATTTGGGTTACCCTTGGTGAATCTGTGGACAATAGTAGTTTGTTCTTACTTCCCCAGGAAAAGTCACACCAACTGGTGAGTGCCCTGCAGATGAGAAGTGACAGGTATCTGAGAAGCAGGAGGACCAAATTTGATTTTCCTTGTGGGGAAGAAGTATCAGCAGCTTCAATATGTAACCAGGAACCTCTTATTGGTTTTGAGCCTGAGTCCTGCTCCAAGTCCTGACTGAAACTGGCAGAGATCTCTGAAAGACTTAGGGTAGAGAGCAGGCCCAGGAAGATACCATGGCTGGATGAGTCTGATAAGGTAATATGGATCCCTAAGGGGTTATCTTAAAATATCAGGAGGACACCCAACACAGATCTGAGTTCTTCAGCAGCAGCTAAACCTGGAGACCTCTGTGTATGAAGGAAGGTCTACATTAAAAGTTTCTGTCTCCAAAGAGTATCAGGCTGATAATAATAATAATAATAATAATAATAATAATAATAATAAACAAAATCAAAGAAAAAATAATAATTTTGATTCTTCCCTGCCATCCAATGGGAGCTCATTTCAACTCCAATGTAAAACCAATAGGGCAAAGCAGAGGTAGTGCACATTTTTCATTTATAAAATAAAATCTATTTTATCCAGGTATTCCTTTGCTCTCCTTCCCTTCCCTCCTCCCAATCCCTACCAGTAAGTCTTCAACTTTCCTCTCCCCATCCCCTCTCCCAACAGGGCAAGAAGTCAAAAGGTTGGTCAGCTCAGCATGGCACATCCACTCCAGGCAAGTCCAATATTTTTCACCCTAATATAAAGACTGGGTTAGGTATTTCTCTGAAGGGAATTGGCTCCAACGTGCCAGCCCATGCACACAGTCTGATCCTACCCATTGAGGCTCCACATTCTACATATGTCAATAGACAGTTGCCTACACTTGGAGGGCCTAGTTCCTTTTCCTTATGGTTCCCCAGTGGCTTTTCTTGATTCAGTGAGCTCTCCAGAGCTCCAGCCAGAATTTTCCTTGTAATCCTTATCCCCTTGTCCATACTGAGTCTCCTGCCCTGCTCTCAGCTGGATCAGGAGCTCAGCCCAGTGCTCAGCCATGTATCTTTGTCTCCACCTCTATTTATTGGTGGATGTAGATTCTGTGATGACACTTAGGGTGGTTATTCATTTAATAATAGGGGAAGTCCTATCTAGGCACCACCTTTACTATTGGCTGCAGATCTAGCCAGGGATATCCTGTCAGTTCTTGGAGGTTTCCTAGCACCAAATCTCTTTCCAACTCCACATTGGCTTCCTTTATTAAGATCTCCATCTCTTTTTTCTCCCTCTTTGTTGCACCTCTCAGGAAATAATCTCTATTTCTCATGACTTGTTCCCACCTCTTCTTGGTTGCAACCCCTTATGCTTCCAATTAGCTAAGGAGATTTCTCTAATTTCTCTTCCCAGGGGAATCCCTGGGTGGCTGTTTTAATGTCCTTATGATCCCAAGCTGTTTAGGGATTGTAGTTTGCAGCTTGGGTATTCTTAGCTTTTTGCCTAAAGTCCATTTATGAGTGAGTACATGCCATGCCTATCTTTCTGGACTTGTACCTCACTTAGGAGGATATTCTCCAAATCCATCAATTTTCCTGCAAATTTTAGTATGTCATTTTATTTTTACTGCTATGTAGTATTCTATTGTGTAGATGTACCACAGATTGTTAATACATTCTTCAGTTGAGGGGCATCTATATTGTTTCCAGGTTTTTGCTATTATGAATATTGCTACCATGACATAGTTGAGCTAATGCTTTTGGAGTACAAATGTGCATTCTTTTGGTATATCCCCAGTAGTGGTAATGCTAGAGCCTTGGGGAGGTGGATTCCTAGTTTTCTGAGGAACTGACATACTGCATTCCAGAGTGGCTGGCTGTACAAGTTTATACTCACACCAACAATAGAGGAGTGTTCCCCTTGCTCTGCATCCTCTCCAGCATAGGCTGACATCTATGTTCTTGATCTTAGCCATTCTGACACTTGTAAGTTTGTATATTAAATTTGTTTTGATTTACATTTCTCTGATTACTAAAATTGTTGATCATTTTTTCAAGTGCCTTTCAGGCATTTGCAATTCTTCTGTTGAGAATTCCCTTTTTAGCTCTGAATCCCATTTTTAAATTGAATTATTTAGTTTTTTGGGGGGGTTAGTTTCTTGAGTTCTCTATATACCTATCCAGGAGCATGAGAGATATTTTCATTTCCTGATATCCTCTTCAATTTCATTCTTCAGTGACTTGAAGTTTTTGTCAAACAGGTCTGCTACTTCTTTGGTTAGTGTTATGCCATGATATTTAATGCTACTTGTAGCTATTATAAAAGGTGATGTTTCCCTTATTATTTTTCAGCTGTTTTATCCTTAGTGTATAGGAGGGATATTGATTTTTTTAGTTAATCTTATACTCTGCTACATTGCTGAAGGTGTTCATGAGCTGCAGGAGTTCCCCGGTAGAATTTTGGGGGTAACTTAGGTAAAAAATAATATCATCTGCAAATAGAAATACTTTGACTTCTTTCTTTCTAATTTTTATCCCTTTAATCTCCTTTTGTTCTCTTATTACTTTAGCCAGAACTTCAAGAACTATATTCAATAGATAATGAGAGAGAGGACAGCCCTGTCTTGTTCTTCATTTAAGTAGAATTGCTTTGAGTTTTTCTTCATTTCTTTTGATGTTGTCTGCTGGCTTGCTGTTTATCACCTTTATTGTATTTAGATATTTTTCTTGTATTGCTGATCTCTTCTCAACTTTTATCATGAAGCAGTTTTAGATTTTGTCAGCCATTTTCATCATCTAAAGAGAAAATCATGTTTTTTTCTTTCAGTTTGATTATCTGATAGATGACATTCACAGTCCTTTTGTATGGTGAATTATCCCTATGTCTCTGGGATAAAGCCTACTTGATCATGGTAGATGATTTTTTTCATATGTTGTTGGATTCAGTTTGCCACAATTTTATTGAATATTTTTGCAACAATGTTCATGTGGGAGAATGGTCTGTTATTTGCTTTCTTTGTTGCATCTTTGAGTTGTTTGAGTATCAGGATGATTATGGCCTCATAAAAAGAATTTTGAAGTGTTCCTTCAGATTCTATTGTGTGGAACAGTTTAAAGAGTATTGTATTTAGTTCTTCTTTGAATGTCTGGTAGAATTCTGCACTGAAACCATCTAGACCTGGTCTATTTTTACTTGGGAGACTTTTGAATACAGCTTCAATTTCCTATGAGGTTATAGGTCTGTTTAGGTAATTAATCTGATCTTGATTTAATTTTGGTAAATGATACCTGTCCAGAAAGCTCTCCATTTCTTCTAGGTTTTCCGTTTTTGTTGAATACAGATTTTCAAAGTATGACCTGACAATTCTCAGGATTTCTTGGGGGTCTGTTGTTATGTCCCCCCTTTCCATTTCTGATTTTGTTGATTTGGATACTCTCTATCTCTCTCTGCTTTTTGGTTAGTTTGGATAAGGGTTTATCTATCTTGTTGACTATCTCAAAGAACCATTTGATTTATTGATTCTTTGTATTGTTCTTTTTGTTTCAATTGCATTGATCTCAGTTCTAAGTTTGATTATTTCTTGCCATCTACTACTTCTAGGTGAGTTTGCTTCTAATTGTTTTAAAGCCTTGTACATGAGTTGTTATGTGTCTTTTGTGAGATTTCTCTTGTTTTTTTATGTATGCATCTAGTGCTATAAATTTTCCCCTTAAGAGTGCTTTCATTGTATCCCATAAGTTTGGGTATGTCCTGGATTTATTTTTATTTAATTCTAGGAAGTCTTGGATTTCTTAATTTCTTCCTTGACCCAGAAATGGATCAGCTGAATGATGTTTAGTTTCCATGAGTTGGTAGGCTTTCTTTGATTTTTGGTATTGTTGAACACTAACTTTTGATCATGGTAATCTGATATGGCAAAAGGAATAATTCCCATTTTTATTTTACCTCTTGATATTTGCTTTATGACCAAGTATGTAGTCAATTTTAGAGAAAGTTCCATGGGGAGCTGAGAAATATGTATATTCCTTTGTGTTGGGATAAATGCTTCGATATATATCTATTAAGTTCATTTAGATCACAACTTTTGTTGAATCCCTTATTTCTCTATTAAGTTTCTTTCTGTTTTACCTATCCAAGAGTGAAAGTGGGATAATGAAACCATCCACTATTAGTGTGTCTGGTTTGATATGAGGTTTAAGATTTAGTAGTGTTTCTTTTACATTTGTACATGTCCTTGGGTTGGGGGCATATATATTCACAATTGAAACTTTGTCTTGGTGGATTTTTCCTGAGATGAATAAGTAATGTCCTTCTGGTCTCTTTTTTGTTGATTTTAGTTTAAAGTCCATTTTGTTAGATATTTGAATGGCTACACCAGCTTGTTTGCTAAGTCCATTTGATTGTCAAGACTTTTCTTAACCCTTTACTCTGATCTTGTATCTGAGGTGTTTTTCTTGTATGCAGCAGAAGAATGGGTTCTGTTTTTGCATCCATCATGCTAGGGTATGTCTTTTCATAGGTGAATTGAATCCATTGATATTAAGGGATATTAATGACCAATGATTGTTATTTCCAGTTATTTTTGGAAGTAGCTGGTATTCAGAGGTTTGGGGGAGTTTCTGTGGGCTTATTAATTATTTGTAGTTACATGGGTGTTTCTGGTCTCTTTAGATTGGAGATTTCCCTCTGTGACTTTTCGTAGATCCGGATTTGTGGTTAGGTATTGTTTAAATCTGGTTATGTCGTGAAATATCTTGTTACTCTATCTATGATGATTGACAGTTTTGCTGGGTACAGTAGTCTAGGAAAGCATTCATGCACTTTCAGTGCCTGTATAATGTCTGACCAAGACATTCTTGCTTTCATTGTTTCCACTGAATATTCAGATATTATTCTGATGGGTCCTCCTTTATAGGTGATTTGGCATTTTTCCTTTGCAGCACTTAGTATTTTGTCTTTGTTCTGTATGTTAAGTGGCTTGATTATTATATGGTGAGCAGACTTTTTATATGAGTCTAGTCTGTTTGGTTTTCTGTAGGCTTCCTGTATCTTTATAGGAATTTTCT